>JAJHSJ010000905.1:0-42044 GCA_021015155.1 Magnolia officinalis | reverse complement strand
CCCAAGCTCTCTCTCCTCCTTTCTCCTCTTTCTCTTCTTCTTTCTCCCTTTTAAAAGGGACCCATTAAACGCACGGTGTTGATGTTGACACGCATCACGATGGGGCATGAGGCTATGTGGAGCCCACAGATGTGTCTTATACATACCGTCCATCCAAATTAACAGCTCATGGCAGGGCATGAGCCAAAATGAAGCATATCCTAAGCTCAAGTAGACCCCACCACAGGAAACATTAGAGATCCAACACCTACCATCCAAAACTTCTTCTCATACTTGTGTTTTCCTTCATCTAGGTCCATGTAACCTTGTCAATGGGTCGGATGAGGTGACATAAGTTCAGATCAAGCTAAATATTTGAGTTTTCCTTTCATTTAGGTTTATATAACCTCATCATCGAGTTGGATGGCCGATAAATATCATGGTGGGCCCCAAGAAGGTTTCAATGGTGTACGCTTATCCCCGCTGGCTGCGGTAAGGTTAGATGGCATATAAACATCACGGTGGAAAAATGGACAGACGTGTGGATAAAATGCATGCGACCATGGCCCCATAGGAGACATAGGTGGTGTTGGGGTCCCACCAAAGTTAATCCACTTGGACAGGCTGGTAAGTACAATTCATGCAATTTAGGGACACGGATTTGGTGGATCCCTAACTATATGGCCCACTGTGATGTATATAACTTTCATCCACACCGTCCATCCATTTTGAGAACTCATTTTAGGGCAGGATCCCAACATTGAAGTAGATCCAAATCTCAAGTAGGTAACATCAATTAGGTCGTTAAAAACCTTCTTACGGGCCATAAAAGTTCCCAGCAAAAAGTTTTTAAATATTTGATATTTGGTCCCTTCGTCTAGGTCTTTGTGACCTTGTAATAGGTTGAATGGCAAATAAACATTCTGGTGGCCTCCAGGAAGTTTTTAATTGTAGGCACTTAATCACCACTGTTCCTATGGTGTGGTCCACCTAAGATTTAGATGTACTTCATTTTTATGATCATGCCTAAAATGAGCTATCAAAATAGATGTACACATTGATGCAAGGCACATACATCACGGTGGGCCCATAGTCAATGTTATGGGAAAATATAGCCCGACCACCTCTGAGGCCGGCTTGAGCTGATGAGAACATATCCGCACAGCTTGTCCGAAAGAACTAAGCTTCACACCAGCGAGGATGGCTTTAGAGTGATCAGCTCAGTAAACTGACGAGTATATCCCTCTGCTCAGAACAAGGCGACAACCCGGATGAATGGGGGTTCGGTAGTTGCCGACAGATGCAGGACTTCCGAGCTCTTCTCTACAATCAACCAATCGACACGGATGGATGAGGGTTCAATTCAGCTCAACACTAAAGGCTCTTGGAGATCAAACCGAGGAGGGCAGCGATTGCGTGTTGGATGATGTCCGAAAATGCAAGGAAACTCCTCGACCATACCATGATAACTGTGACGCCCCGTCACTGTGGTCACATGTGGGCGGGCCCCAAGATGGCTGGCAGGCTACTGTGCACACAGTGAATGTGAAATTTTGTCCCACATCGGAAGTGTCGTCTGAAGTTGTGGTGGTTATATGTGGAGTTGCCACCCTATACTGTATAAGGCCTTTTGGGAGCGACCCAAGAACAAAACCGTGCGGGCTGTACCCAGAGCGGATAATATCGTACAGTGTGGGCGTAGGCTGTTACAAATGGTATCAGAGCCGAGGATGGCTCTGCCCTCGGTGGGGGATATTGTGATGCCCCGTCACTGTGGCACATGTGGGCGGGCACACGTGGGCTAGCGCACATGTGGGCGGGCCCCAAGATGGCTGGGAGGCTACTGTGTGGCTGACAAACTACTGTGTACACAGTGAAGGTGAAACTTTGTGCCACATCGGAAGTGTCGTCTGAAGTTGTGGTAGTTATATGTGGAGTTGCCACCCTATACTGTATGAGACCTTTTGGGGGCGACCCCAAGAACAAAACCGTACGGGCTGTACCCAGAGCGGACAATATCATACAGTGTGGGCGTAGGCTGTTACAATAACCCCCCTCCTCGACGTAAAGGATGTTATGCTGGCCCATTTCCTTGGCTCGGCGAATGATCGTCTCCAAATGGGTGTAAATTCAGGGTAACCGCTGGCACCCATCACTCACACATAACCGTCCACCGCGCAGTTATAGGGCAACTGTCAACATCCATTACTCGCACACATTTCACCTATATGGCTAAAATCATGCCTAAGATGGCGAGTCACGTCGTCCCACAAATACTATAAGGGGAGCCATCAACACGGAAAGGTACGCAGAATCTCTCACCCTAAACCCTTCAACACGACCAGACCCAGATTCCTAGTCTGACATTAGTATCAGAGGGTCCCCTGCTCTAGCCAGAGTCTCGTTTGTCTTCTTTTTGTGCAGGTGCTCGGAAGTCGAAAGAGGCGGTCAGATTCTTGCATCAACAGTCAAGGATCCACCCACATTGGATCCACCAAAGCCGCGCATATAGAAAGTGGCCCATGTGCCAATCATCTATCAACCTATGACCTTTTAGTTGTCCAAAGATGGATTGGACCATCCAACTAGGAACCACCTCATGGATGGCAGATGGTCATAGCACAATTGGTAAATAGACAAGAAGTGCATGACTATCCGCCGATAAATGACCTGTCATTGCACGTCCGAGAGAGCTCTAGAAAAGTTATATAGATATGACAGTTACAAATAGCTTGTTGTGTCCCACCCGTCGTTTGGTCTGGATTGCTCTTGACCAACCTTACAACTTAATAGTCCGTACCATCTACTTGACTGCTACAGGGTACCCGACGTTCCTTGAATCGGGTCTCTCTTTTTTTCTACACGTGTAAAGTGTGAACGGGCCGGCCGAAGATTTAAAATTTTGAATAGGGCTACCCGACGGCCCGACCCAAAACAGTTCAAAATCCAGGTCGAGACCTACCCCAGGCCCGGCCTATTGACACCACTGTACCGGTGCATGCTGGAATCCGGTGGCACGTTATCGTGTGCGTATCTGACAGTTTTTAAACGGCGGCAACCATTGTGGTTGTGAGAAATCCAACCCGTCCATCCGTTTTTACAGATCATTTTAGCACGTAAGACCAAAAACTAGGAGGATCCAAAACTCAGGTGAGCCAAACGAGTGGAAAAAGTGAGGATTGAATGACCACCATTGAAAAATTTTGGGGCCCACGAGAGTTTGTATCGATTTTTAGATTGTTTCGTCGTTCATCCAAGGTGACTTGTATGTCGATTCATCCAAGTGAGAGTGACTTTATGAATGGTTTGGATGGCAGAAAAATATCAATGTGGCCCTAAGAAGATTTCAATAGTAGCCATTTCTTTCCTTCCTTTCCTCTTGTGTGGCCCAACTGAGTTTTGGATCGGCCTAATTTTTCATTTCTCACCGTAAATGAAATGTAAAAACGGATGGACGGGGTGGATTTCTCCCAAACACTCACGTAGCTTCGAGTGCATGATTTGAATTCCGCGTCTACAGGCGTCGCGAGGGAGAGGATAAGGTGTTACCCACGTACACCCTAGTGGGTGTTTCCTAACACTGGGGCCCACCTTTATGCCTGTGTTATATATCAACTCCATCCATAAGTTTTTTCAGATCATTTTAGGGCATGATACCAAAAATTAAATAAATCCAAATCTCAAGGGGACCACACTAGGGAAAACAATGGTCATTCAAAGCCCTCCATTAAAGGCTTCCGAGGGTCCACAGTAATCTTTATTTTCCATCCAACCTATGGATAAGGTCACCCAGAACCGGATGAAGGGAAAATCTAAATATCAGCTTAATCCAAACTATTGTGGCCCACAATAAGTTTTTAATGGTCAACGACTGCCGTCTCTCGTGGTGCGGTCTACGTGAAATTTGGATCTCCTTCATCTTTTGCATCATACCATAAAATAATATGGAAAAATTGATGGACCACGCAGATATATGATACATATATCAAGGTGGGCCCCACAGTTCAGGAAACACCCACTTTGGTGTTACCCGGGTAGAGGTGTATACCGGTCGAACCGAGTCTAGACTTGGCTCGGCCACTAGTTGACTTCAGCTCAAACTTCGCTCGGCTCTATCCTTGAGCCCGACTGGCCAGCTCGGCTCAATTCGATTAGCAGTTCAGGCTAGATTGAGTCGAATTCGATCCAAAATCGAGCCTATGCGGCATTTTCACAAACACATGGAGTGTTCTTTCAATTTCTTACTGTATGTAAAACAGTAAGGATTATTTACAAGTATTCCATCAAATACCTTGTAGGCAACATCAAAATCAAGAAAAAAAATGGTATTTGTTTCATATACATACATTCATTGTCACTTGTCGAAACTTCATTGAGTCATTTCATCAAACACTTGGTAAGCAACATCAATATCAAAATAACTGAGTCACCAAACTGATTCGATTCGAGTTGGGTTTGATCTGAGTCTAGTTGAGCTCAGGCAAGCTTGAACTCATTCGAATTTTTTTTACCTTAAAAAATCAACTCAACTCGGCTTTAACTCAGCTTCAAACCGAGACGGGCTTTTTCGAGTCAAGTCCAGCGAGGTAACCAAGCTAGCTTGGTTCATGTACAGCCCTGTACCCGGTAACACCCAAATCTGCTCCTCAACCATCCACTAATCAGGTATACATGTAAATCAATCCAGACGGTCCAAATGGTAAGTAATGATGCGTTGTTGATCTAATGACCCACCGTAGAATGGATAGTGTCTGATTAGTGGCTATCAACTAGGCTGCTGTTATTACCGGTCCAAATCCACAGAAGAAGAACCGGTGGGGCCCACCCGACGATGATCCTGGTCCCTGACTCCACACATGTCAATGTAGACCTGAACCAGCATCAGTGGGCCCTACTGGGAGCAGGTCCTGGCCTAAAAATCAAACGGACCTACTCAGCAGGTGGGCCATCGCATTCAATTGACTGTGGACCGTCCTATATCATTATCCAACCTCAAAATTTCCAGACAAATGCTGCACAGCTGATGAGTGGACTGGACACACGTTGTGCTAAAAAATATTAAACGCCCTGTCCCACCTGATGAACGGACTATATCTCTCGCACATGTGCTGCGTTGGCGTGTGGGGGGCATCCAGAGTCTAGATCGTAAATGTCCGGGAAATGAAAGGCTCTACACATCAGTGATTGGACCTTTGATCTTATGGGAAACACTGTAGATGGGATATGCCCTAAAATCCCACCAGATCAGATGTTTCAAGCCGTCTAATTTTTTGGCATTGTCCCAGAACCATTGCAATTTTATCACCTTCAAATTTGGAAAGCGTCCAAACACTTCCAAAAGATTTGGATGGTGGTCTAGATTGACGTAAGGTAAGGTCGGATGACAGTGGATGGGTTGTGGCCACTCTTTCGACTCGTGCACCATCCAAATTGTTGGACGCTGTTTCAACGGTCTGGATTGCCACAGACATGGATGAGTTGTCACACACATGACACACAGTTGAAGAAAGGGTGACAATAGTTAGTCCTCAGACTACTCAAGTAACGTAGTCCGCAGCTGATCCATGTGGATCGCTGACATGGCCACTTCAAACTGTAGTCCCTACCATGGATTAACAATGGGGCCCACTTTATTCCGTAAATATGATTCATAACCATTCACAAAAATGGACTTATATGTAAACCCTAACCATGACATACATATTATCTTTCTATACATAGGTTCTAGTGTATTTTATAGAAATAATAACACTAAAATGGACCATCCGTAGTACGATACACCTTTTTAACGGTTCAGATCATCCATTTTCTTCGTCCTAATAGCAAAAAACGAATTCACTTCAGTAGTCCGCAGATTTACCGTTCCTCTTCATTAAATCCGACAGACGAACGGTACAATCATTCTAAAAACATGAGATTGACTAAGCCCACGCGCTTGTGAGTTCTTGACCAGCTCAGCTCAAGTGTACACAAAAAAATGCCACATACTTACAAGATCTGATCTCTCCATCTGGTTTTTTACACTGTTTAGTTCCTTTGTAATAAAATTTTAACGGTTTAGATACTCCAGTGGGCCAGTCCACCTAGAACAAAATTATTGCTAGCCACCCATTTGATTTTTAATGGCCCATTTGATGTGAGAAACAGATAGATATTTTTTAAAAATAATATCTAAAATAATATTTATCACTTGATGAACGCTTAGATATGGAACACGTATACCATAATGGTATGTCTTCTTGCGTGTGTATTGGCAGTTCACACGCCTGGGCATAGCAAACTTAAAATAACGGAAGGAAGTACAGGAAAGAGAGCCAAAAGAGAAGCAATGTTGCCTTGCAACGTTGTACCTGAACTTCTACATACATCTCTTCTTTCCAAGAATATATAACATATACAAAAAAAAAAAAATCTGATCCGTAGAAAAAGGTGGTCATGATCACAAAAATAAATATAAAATAAATTTATTTCAATAATATTGTTATTTTGGTAAAACCATATTCTATCCATTCATTATTGTTATAGTATGACAAGTAAATACTGCACTCTGATTTTTATATCTTATTTAGAATGATATTTATGGCGTGGCCCACATTTTCAATGATTCAGATGTTTCTCAATTGACACTTCGATTAGAAAAAAAGCGTTGTATAAGATATCGTGTACGATAGTGTTGTATGGGAGTTATTTGATACTCCGGCTGCGTATGACGCCTGATACGCAGGCACTGCAAAACTGTATACCTGGGATGTCTTTGAGTCACAACCTCCTAGTCAGATTGATTAAAGAATCCTAACCTTTGATTGGTGGACACTTGTTTGTTGTAATGGGACCATTGGATATTTTTCGTCTTTAATCGTCCGGTCAATGCCCACCAATCCGATAGCGAGATGATAAAAAAAAGTGTAATTTGTGGTTCACGGTACATCTAAGCTGACATTGACATTAATTGGAAAATCCTATTTGAGGTAATTGCGTGCCATGTATGCAATTTCAAAGTAATTTATAAGTGCTGCGTATCATCCATCATCACACTCTCCCAGATTATCAAACTTTTTACGTGAATTTTAAATAGGGATTTTGAGAATACCGACCTCCAAGTTTGGGCAAATTATTTAGAAAGCTAGGAGGTTCCAAATATCCATAGAGTGGCCTTCTGACAAACTTTAGATATTGTTTCGGATGAAAATGCCCATATCCTTGTTTAAGAAGTCGTACGGTCCTGGAGATGGAGTAACTACTCTCCTGAGAAAGTGACAGATTGACTACTCCCCCCGCCACCAAGCCACCAAGCAATGGTTGTTGTTCTTCTTATGTTTTTCATCCATGCCGCCCATCCTTTTGTCGTGTCATTTTAGGAGTAAGGCATCCATGTCACCCATCCTTTTTGCCGTGTCATTTTAGGGGTAAAGCCCAAAATATTAGCCGACAAGGTGGATAGAAGTGTATACTGCCTAAGTCAGGACTTTTTGGACCCACAGCGAGCTAGCCGACGGGATGGATAGATCGGATCACCCCATTGTGGCCTTAAGTTATGGTATAACTGGTTTGGTAGAAAGGAAGTGAACACGTTGAAAACCACAACCATGATCCAGGCAACATGACAACTACGACCCATATCACATGGCAACTACGACCCATACAAACCACGCCCCATATGGCTATGACACATATAACATGACAACCACGACCCATATATCCTGCATTTCCTACTCCTGCAGTCTATCATTAGTCATCTCATATTCAAAAAATGTCAAGCTAACTTTGGTATGGAATGACACATTACTTTTATAACTTTAATGGACGGTAATGATTTTATGTGCACGTATGTGTTGTGGTTGTCATGCAATCTAGGAGCAGGAAATGAGAACTACGACCCATATAACATGACAACCACGAGAGTCGTGGTTATAATGTGGTAAGAGTTGTGGTTGTAAGATCATTACCGTCCATCAAAGTTAGTGCATGACATACGTAAATATCATGCAAACGATATCTGTATAGTAGCATAGGTCTCATCAGGTGGTTTATAATGCGGTAAGGGTCGTGGTTGTCATGTTATATGGGTCGTGGTTGTCATGTTATATGTGTCGTGTGAACATGCAACAACCGCGACCCTATAGCATAACCCCACGACCCCCATAACATGATAACTACGATCCATAACAACTGCAGCCCATATAACATGACAACCACGACCCATATAACATGACAACACTACGACCCATGCACCATGGCAACTACGACCCATGCAAACCCCAACCCATATAACATGAAAACCACAACCCTTATAACATGACAACCACGATCCTGACAACTACAATCTATATAACATAACAACCACGACCCATATAACACAGTCACTACCATAATAGAAGCTTAGAGTTGTACAAGACTGACTCATAGGAGATTTTGATGGTTTTTCAATACTATCATGCAACTCTGCAAGTTTCTTTCACTTTAGTTTGCAAATGAAGATATTCATCTTCCTCACTCTCATCATCCCTGGTTTTATTTTTGAAGAGTGTTTTCTTTTAGTTGTAGAGGATAGTGTAAAACTCTTACTGGAACTACTGTCGTTTTCTAAAGCTGCACTCTCACTTCTCTGGTCAGAATACCGTTCATTTGTTTTTTACAGATCATTTTAGGGCTTGATCCCAAAAATGAGACAGATATAAATTTAAAGTGGAACACACCACAGGAAATCAGCTAACAACCACGACTTATATAACACAACAATAACAACTAGATGTGTACATCGGGCCAAACCGAGTCGAATTGGGCTCAACCTGGCCCGGCCCGGTCACCAGTCAAACCCAGCCCGAACCCGGTCCAGCCCGGTCATCAGGCCAACATGTCCACCCCGAACTCAGCCTGGTCCGCAATCGGGTGAGTTCGGGCCGATTTTGGCCCAATTTCGGACCTACTCCATCTACAAAGGGACTCATGATTTGGATGGCCTGGATTGTTATAAATCTATGACACATGTGAGGTGGATGAGTCACTGTCACTTCAAAGATGAGCAGTGAACTATCCCAGAAGTTAAGAGAGAGATTGAGAGAGAGAGAGAGATTAGAGAGGGAGAGACGAGAGGGGAGGAGAGAGAGAGAGATTGAGAGTTTTAGGGTTTAGGGTCGGGCATCGTTCTCACGTCTTTGTCTCAAATGCTTAGGGTAAAGATTTATGAATATATATATATATATATATATATATATATATATATATATATATATATATATATATATATATATATAAAAACGGCCGAGTCGGGTTTCGGACTGAGTCGGGCCGAACTGGGACCTGTTCGAACTCGGCCCGAACTTAGTTTCGAGTTGAAGAAAATGGCCCGTCCCGGACCGAACTCAGTTCCGGGTCAGGCCGAGTCAAGCGAGTTAACCGGGCTAGCCCGATTCGTGTATAACCATAACTACGACCCGTATAATATAAAAACCACAACCCATATAACATAACAACCACGACTTTCATGGGAAACCATGACCCATATAACGTAACAACACACGACCCATATAACATGATTGTAACAGCTCACGCCCGCACTGTATGATATTGTCCACTCTGGGGCACAGTCCGCACGGTTTTGTTCTTGGGGTCGCCCCCAAAAGGCCTCATACTATGAAGGTTGTAACCACACATATAACCACCATTACTTCGGACAACGCTTCTAATGTGGGACACCGTTCCACACCACTGCATACACAGTAGCCTGCCAACCACTGGTAGTTCGCCCAGGTCTTTAGATCCCGTCCACACAGCGTCCGCCCACGTGTGCACTAATATTATGTCACATTATCCCCCACCGAGGGCAGAGCCGTCCTTGGCTCTGATACCATTTGTAACAGCCCACGCCCACATTGTATGATATTGTATGCTCTGAGCATAGCCCGCACGGTTTTATTCTCGGGGTTTCCCCCGAAAGGCCTCATACAGTATAGGGTGGCAATTCCCATATAACCACCACAACTTCAGACGACACTTCCGATGTGGGACAAAGTTTCACCTTCACTGTGTGCACAGTAGTCTGTCAGTACAGTAGTCTGCTAGCCACCTTGGGGCCCCCCACATATGCACTCGCCCACGTGTGCCCGCCTACATGTGGCCACAGTGACGGGGCGTCACAATATCCCTCACCGTGGGCAGAGTCGTCCTTGGCTCTGATACCATTTGTAACAGCCCACACCCACACTGTATGATATTGTCCGCTCTGGGCACAGCTCGCACGATTTTGTTCTAGGGGTCACCCCCAAAAACTCGCCCATGTGTACCCGCCCATTTGTAACAGCCCACGCCCCGTCACTGTGGCCACATGTGGGCGGGCCCCAAGGTGGCTGACAGGCTACTGTGTGGCTGACAGACTACTGTGCTGGCAGGCTACTGTGCACATAGTGAAGGTGAAACTTTGTCCCACATTGGAAGTGTCGTCTGAAGTTGTGTAGTTATATGTGGAGTTGTCACCCTATACTTTATGAGACCTTTTAGGGGAAACCCCAAGAACAAAACCATGCGGGCTGTGCTCAGAGCGGACAATATCATACAGTGTGGGCGTGGGCTGTTATAAATGGTATCAGAGACAAGTTCGGCTCTGCCCTCGGTGGGGGATATTGTGACGCCCCGTCACTGTGGCCACATGTGGGCGGGCACACGTGGGCGGGCGCACATATGGGCGGGCCTTAAGGTGGCTGGTAGGCTACTGTGTGGCTAGCAGATTACTGTGTTGGCAGACTACTATACACACAGTGAAAGTGAAACTTTATCCCACACCGGAAGTGTTGTCTGAAGTTGTGGTGGTTATATGTGGAGTTGTCACCCTATACTGTATGAAGCCTTTTGGGGCAGTCCCCCCAAAATAAAAATGTGCGTGGGAGTCCCCCAGAGCGGACAATATCATACTGTGTCGGTCGGGAAGTTACAAATGGTATCAGAGCCAAGGACGACTCTGCCCTCGGTGGGGGAAACCCCGCGAATAAAACCGTGCGGGCTGTGCTAGAGCGGACAATATCATATAGTGTGGGCGTGGGCTGTTACAATGATAACTACAACCATAATTACAATACAATATGAAGAATAATTCTCTTTAACGGGCACCCAGCAAGCTAAAAAACTTTGTTAAGAAAGTCTATATAACATGGGTCGTGGTTCCCATGTTATATGGGTCGTGGTTCTCGTGTTATATGGGTTGTGGTTTTCATGTTATATAGGTCATGGTTTTTGTGTGATATGGGTCGTGGTTCTCATGTTATATGCGTCGTGGTTTTCATGTGATATGGGTCATGGTTTTCATGTTACACGGGTCGTGGTTGCCAATCCGTTTTCCCCAGATCCACAATCTAACGTTGGATGACAACGACGATCCAACGTGAATAAAAATCATGATCCATTGTGAATGACAACCACGACCCATTGTTCGTCATATCCACAACCTTTCTTTTTGAAATCAGCATGACCCTTCGGAATCAGTGCCACATTCTGTTTTAGAAAATCATATTAATATCGCTACTTCCCCGTAATCCCTTCGGAATCAGCGCGACCTCTCGGAATCAGCGCCTTAACCATTGCTTGACAATCTATAAAAGTGGTACTCGGGTTTCAGATTATTTTCACAAGCCAATCCGAACTAGAATCCTTATTGCAACACCTTAAGCATTCATGAATTTCTTTGTTCTTTCAATCAAAATAATGGAGGAGATATTCGAAGAACTCATCGAGTCCTTCTTGCGTTACTTCTTTATGGGTGATCCATTCCTTTCCTTAGGGATGTTGACGATCTTCCTGAAGATTAACGGGTTCCACAGGAAATTCTGAAGACAATTTCCAAACTCCGACAACTCGACAATTTGAACGGGCACCAAGCGAGCTGAAAAACTCTATTGAGATTTTCCATGGAGTCACTGCCAGAAGAGAAGCTTAGAGCTGCACAAGACTGATTCATAAGAGATTTTGATGGTTTTTCAGTACTATCACAATAACATGACAACAACAACCCATGTAACATGACAACCACGACCCATGAAAACTACGACCCATATAACATAACAACCACGACTCCATGGGAAACCACAACTCATATAATATAACAATCGCGACCCATATAACATGACAACCACGACCATAATTCTTAGAGTTACACAAGACTGATTCATATGAGATTTTGATGGTTTTTCAGTACTATCACAATAACATGACAACCATGACCCTGTGAAAACTACGACCCAATATAACATAACATCACGACTCCATGGGAAACCATAACCCATTTAACGTAACAACCGCGACCCATATAACATGATAACTATGACCATAATTACAATATAATATGAATAACAGTTCCCTTCAACGGGCATCCAACGAGCTGAAAAACTCTGTTGAGAATGTCATGTTTAAGCCTGGCCTTCTCAACTGACTTTTTGATCAAGATAAAACAAGACATTCTCAACAGAGTTTTTCAGCTCGTTGGGTGCTCGTTGAAGATAATTGTTATTCATATTGTATTATAACTATGGTCGTGGTTGTCATGTTATATGGGTTGTGGTTGTCATGTTAAATGGGTCATAGTTGTCATGGAGCGTAATTATTAACATGGGTCGTGGTTCGCACATGAAATGAGTCATAGTTGTCATGTTACATGAGTCGTAGCCCTTAAATGACACGGCAAAAGGATGGGCAGCATGGATTATACACATACTTCAATGTGGGCCCATACGGGTCGTGGTTCTCATATTATATGGGTCGCGGTTATCATGTTATATGGGTTGCGGTTGTTACATGTTCATTTCTTTTACTGCCAAATGACAGGATAATTATTGGTACAATAGCCTAAGGCCCACAATGAGGTGATAGTTCCATCCACCTTGTCGGCCAGCTCGTCATGGGCCAAAAAAGTTCTGACTTGGGTAGTGTCAATTTCTAACGAACATTATTGTGAGCTTGGAAAGTTTCAACAGTGGGTTCCATTGTCACCATGACCTTTGGATCAGGCTGATATTTAGGCCCTAACCCTAAAATGACACGGTAAAAAGGATGGGTGGCATGAATTATACACATACATCAATGTGGGCCCCACGAGTTTGTTCCTTATCCACGCGCAAAAAAGGGTTCCATACACATCACTTTTTTAGCATTAAATATGACGTAAGGTCTTATTTTCTAGAAAACTGTATAACTAGCTACTTTTGGGATATATTGGACGTAGTAGCTTTCCTAAACATCGAGGTCACTACCATCAAAATCCTATTAAATAATAGGCCATATCCAAGTTCCAACTGTAGGAAGCTGTGTGGGCCCATAGAGATTCCCCTGACAAATCCACTCCGTCCATTAGTCTTACAAGACTGATGGGAAAGTAATATAAAAATCAAACAGATCCAAATGTCCTGTGGGCCAGACCACACGAAAAATCCGGTATTGAACGCCCACAATTGGAAATTTTGTGGCGTTGGCCCACATAAATTTCTTATCAGGATTATATTTGTTACCACAGTTTATCTGAGTGGTTTTAATCCTATGAACGGTTTGGATAGCATATAAACATCATGGTTGGGTTCAGGAAGGTTTCAACGGTGGATGTCTCCGTTCCCACTGTTTAGTGTGGTGTATCCCACATGAGCTATGTATCTTCATGATTGTTAGCTTCCTGTCCTTTTTGTGGCCTTTCAACATGGATGAACGGAGTGGATTTTTCACGGGAATCTCTGTGGGCCCCACATCTTACGACTACAGGAACTTCGTGTGCCGGGGGCACAGGCAATCCGCGTCCAATATCAACATGTTGGATTTACTTGATACTCTGGCTGCGCATGACACTTGATACTAAGGCACTTAGAACTATAAACGTGGCATGTATTAACTCAAATCGAATCGACTAATATGTAGAAATCAATGTCCTAAGCTACAATCCTATCCATCGATACGCAGGCTGTTGAAATAAGGCCATCGGATATTTTCATTTCAAAAATCTACAAATCTAATATGAATATAAACAAATAATAATTAATTTTTCATTATTCATACATATTATTATTTGCAAAATACATTGAGCGGCTTATTTTGACTTAACTATATCCTATAGATGCAATTTTCACGTGCCTGTGTATCATCTTTGCTACTCTACCAGAGTATCAAATTATTTCCTTTTCAACAGCTTTTCCTTTTGTCGTCGAGATGGACTTCCCAGCAAACCATTTTTTCCAGAAACCCTCAGATTTCTGCTTTTCTCTTTCTGAGATTCGAAATCAAGAAATAAAAGATTCTCTCTCTCTCTCTCTCTCTCTCTCTCTCTCTCTCTCTCCTTTCTTCAAAGCTAAAAATCCAACCATAGAAAACTCCTTCCCAACACATTTCAACCACTCTCCAATACGACTTCCCAACGCTTCTCTACTCCTCACCATTTTTTAATTATATTGAATAAATCCTTAAGAACCCAAATACTCTCTCTGCGATTCCTGGGCATTTCTGGATCGGAGGTTGGATTTTCGGCGCAGAAAATGGGTTTTGGGATCTGGGTTTTTCGTGTTTTTGCAGTTATTGCTCTTGTTTCGATCGTGGGTGCTGAGGAGATCGAGCAGAATCAGAAGACAGAGAGGTTTCAGGTGGGTTATTTATTTATTCTTTTTAATTTTTGGCTGAAAATGATATTTTCGCTCCTCCCATTTGCTAGACGCCCGTTTACTTTTGTAAAACTAGTGATGGAATGCGGTAGCTTTACGAGGGCCTGCACACAACTAACTAAGAACCACGTGGGGTCAATGTGCATCCGATCCACACCGTCCATCACGTGCATTGCCACACGTTTCACCATGGATCTTAAAAATCAGCTCAATCCAAGATTTAGTAAGGCCACCCCATAGGGAACGGTGAAAAAAACTGTAAATTAACGTGGTGTGGCACACATGAGTTTGGAATGTCTTGATTTCCTGGGAATCCATTCATCTTGGTGCGGGCGGTCGGATGAGTGGATTGAATGGTATATACATACCATGGTGGACCCGACACACAATTGGACGGTTTTAATGGTGGGACTTCCCATCTCAATTGTTCCTGATTGTGTAATCCATCTGAGTTTTGAATCAGCCGGATTTTGGCCCGGTTTCAAACACAAGATGGCTCACCTGATGGATGGGGTGGATCTCATCCACAAGAAGTCCTCCATCCACTATAGCGAATAGTCGTGGGTAGTAGTCACACAAGCGTTTTAGCCTTAGAATAGCAATGTAGGTGAATTAGGAAGATAATGGGGTATGTGCATTAAACGGGTAGGGTGTAAATGTCAGCTGTTATTTTTTTTTTTCCCATCAGACATTGGATTACAGTTTTTTTTTTTTTGTTTTCCTTGTTGTATTCTTTAATTTGGTGGAAATGATATTTGTACCTCCTGGTTTTTGATAGACATGGCCCATTTGCATTTGTAGGTGGTGAAATTATGTTTTAGTGAATAAGGAAAATGGGGTGTATCCATTAAAACTAAAAGTTGAGGAATGTTAGCTGCTACTTCTTTATTGCTCTTTTTTTCTATTTGAGTGGGAATTTTAGTGGTGAAAAACCATTTAGTTTTATTTATTTATTTATCTATCTTGTTAATGATATTTGCACCCCCTATTTTTAATACACACACATCTTTTCCTCACTGAGTAAGGCAAGATTAGTAAATTACGATGGAAATGGGGTGTATGCATTGATGGTTGGATGTGTAATGCATCAATGCCCGGGGTGTAAATGAATGTCAGATTCCTGTTCGTCTTCCTTTTAGTGATTTGTCATCATGTTTTTCGTTTTTTTTTTTTTCTTTTTCTTTTCAATTTTATCTTTTGATGTTTTGTTAATATGTTCTTGAGTTTTTTTTTTGAGAGGTAACTGAATTTTTATAAAGCCCGCCAAAAGGCGAGAAAAGAATACAACCCAACTCTAAAACTCAATAAAAAAAGAAGAAGAAGAAGAAGAGAGAGAGTAGAGATCGATAGAATTAATTTTCTTTACATAAAAAGCCCAACCCAAAACACTATGCTTAACTTTACAAATTTTTCTTTCATCGATGATCTCCTATTCTGGAAGCGCCAGCTATTCTGATCCCTCAAAATAACCCAAAAAATTAGCCATAATAATCATTCTCCACACCACTTTCTTTGCTTTGATTTGGAATCCTTTTTTAATTTTTATTTTATTTTTGGTTGGATTCGGATTGGTATTTGTGAAATTTAGCTGAAATCTATGGTTGAATGGATGGAGCTTTGAGTTTTGTTTCATATTTCTTTTCTTTTTTGGGTTTTTGTTTAGTTTTTCTTTCTTTGATACTAAAATTTGGGGTTTTGGATTTTTGGTTATTGGGTTCTGTTTTGTAGTTGAATATATGATTGGAGGTTGAATCCATTGTTTGTTAAAGTGAATTTGCCCTCATCAAGTTATACTCTTTAATTGTTGTCTGCTTGAGGCTAAATACAGTTTTGTTATTTTAGGTTTATTGTGATAGGAATAGTTTCCAATCTATCATTTCTCATTATTGTGTTTGAGGTTTAGAGTACATATGGAGGATTGCACGGATGCGGTGAAATTATGCCATTTATTGCAATAGAAATAGCGCCTTGTCAGGCTAGAAGCAAGTAGGCCACACATGCACAAAGAAATAGGCATGTTAGAGGAATGAAACCAACTGTCTACATTCAAGATGGATGGGTATCCTAACTCAAAGTATTGGAGTGAAATATTATATAACACCTGTAGATATAAGATCGAGTCAGGCCAGGTTGGGCTAAAAATGACTTGAGCCGAAGCCTGGCCTGAAAATTGAGAGGGCCATGCATGCAAGGCCCAAGCTCGGCCTACGGGCCAAGCTAGTAGATCCAAGCCCAACCCAAAGACGGGCTGTGCTCATTGGGTCGGGCGTGCCACCTGGCCCATTGCCACCTTTACATATGGGTTGGTGTGCTAGCTGTCCATTGCCACCTTTACATAAAAGGACATGGATTAAGATACCGGAAAGGGATATGATCAAGATATTTTGTATAGGTAGTTGTGGCCACAACTGTAATCATCGTTACTGATATGGGTATCGGCCGTAACGGCTGATACGGGGGTCACGATCATTACAACCCCCATAATAGTTGATAATTTTTTTTTTTGGCCCAAAATTTCTAAAAAAGAATATTTAGAAAATCCAGAATAATGTAAATATTTCAAATATGTATTTCTTTAACATGTTTATGGTGGTGTAACGGTCCACTCTTTGGTGAGAGTGTTCTATTTGGTTATTTGGTGAATGTGAATTTATGAAGATGGTTATGTGTCTCTAATATGTATACATCATAATCAAGCATTAGAACTAGAAATCGGAAACAAAAGGCATAAATACCGCCTTTTCAATTATTTGAAAAAAAAAAAAGGCTCTCGAAGCTTCTATTCGCCCAAATTTGCTTCAATCTACAATTTTAATCCTAAAAATTATCATAAGAATGGTCGAAATCTACTGTAGAATAATTTAGGAAAGTTTTTGGAATACGAAAAGTGAAAAAAATTGAGTAGAAAAATGGATTTATATAGGAAAAAAAGTGGATGTTTTTCAACCATTACGGGGGTAACAATGTTCCAAAAAACCAACTGCCCCGTTTCACCATCATGGTTGTTACCTATGTCGTAGGTATCAACCTCTATAGCCGTATCGTAATGGATACAGAATACTTTGGATACAATTCATATGAAGGCTTGTGGCTTACCATAGTTACAAACTTAGAGTGGTTGGTGAAACAAGACTTGTTAAGTCGGTCGGAAAATTGCCGGTACAAGGCTATGATGATGGTGGTGGTAGTGATTTTCATTTTCATTATCATTATTATTTCTATTATTGAAATTTGGTTGAAGGTTGAACAGTGCTTTTTTTAGGTGATGATCTCACCAATCATGCCACCACTGTGGATGGATCATGTCCTAAAGATCTACCTAATGGGACAATCTAGCTTGTTCACTAACTGAGGACATGGCCTTAGATAGGATTGGTTGGTGAAAAAAGATTCATAAAGCCAATCACAAATAGATGGAACAAGGTTATGTTGATGATGATAATGATGATGGTTTCTATATAAATTTGGTTGAATGTTGAATTATTGTGTTAGTTGGGGTAAACGCTTAGATAACGATGATGAATGATGCGTTGTTTAGGTGAGTATGAGCCCCACGAATTATGATCATCACCATGGATGGACCATTTCCCAATGATTTCCATAATGGGATAATCCAACTCTTCAATTGGGGCCCACAAAAAGAGAATTAAGAGAAAAGCTACAGTAAGGCCAAAGATTATACAACCAAGATTGTCCAACCTATTAGACTTTCAGAACTTAGTCTATGCATGCTGGGTCCAGCTGCTCAATATATCCAATCCATGGGCCCACTTGTGTGGACTCAAGATCAAGGATATTGTGGATATCCTCTGTTTGAGGGTCTATAAATCCTTTTTTTTTTCAGCTATCATGACCTGAGGGCACTGTAGATGCCTTGCTCAAAAAACAAAAGAGGGAGAGGTTGCTAGTCTACATGCCTTTGTATGGTTGGGCCTTTTTTTTAGCCAATGAAGAAGATTATGGCAAATGAGCTCCCTGTAATTAATATGTGGGTAATGTGAAGGGAAAAAAAAAACGAAGAATCTTTCACAATCTAGCTGGTCAAAGAAAAAAAAAAAATACAGACACAATTGTGGACTTCATCGTTAGTTGGGTTCTTGCTACGAATGAATTCCATGGTGTAACTGCATCAATTTGACTATTGAAGGGTGGTCGTCGAAAGTGACACTAAAGGCTAATTGAAGCTTTTTTGGGAACCTGAGCCTTTAGGTTGGGAGGGTGTCCTCCTTAAGGATGACAAATGTGTGGTATACATTTAGGTCCATTTGGATACATGGACTAGTCACTTAAGACAAGGATATCCTTATCTGAGGAGCTTGAGTTGCACTTGGATGCAGCATTCACCCAAGGCTGTCCAAAAATTAAATATTATGCTCTCCAATGGGGGAGGACGGAATGCAACTGTCCGGGACAAAGGTGTTAAAAAAGAATGTTCTATTGTTCAATGTTCGGTTAAATGCAACCCCCACTGCATGGACCAGATTTCAGGAGAAGTGTGTTCAGATTTTAGAATCGACTAATTATAGGGTTCAGGTCTTGCGCATGCATGCCATATTGTACATGTTCCACAGCTCACCTCTTCAATATTTCTCCTTCTGTATGCTTTTCAGGAAAAAAGTTTGTCCGAGAGGTGTCATTGGAATGCAAGATAGCAACTTCCACGGACAACCATGTCCAAATGCACACAAGTCCAGTATTTAAATCCTGGACATGGATATCCTTAAGTGATTTGCCCATATGCATCCAAACGAGTTTGAGGGCCCTTTAGGAAATATGGATTTAAATCCTGCACATGGCCTTATTTTTATATGTATTTGGTAAAGCAATTTTATTAGAGACACACCCACAAGGGGAAATAATACATATAAACTAAACCAACAGCACACCTACAATACATGCACATACTTTTTCTCATGCCTACTAGGAGATGTTAAAAGACACATGATTGCACACTTAAAGGTTAGAAGTAGAACTGAAAACATTACAAAAAACAACTGTGTAATAGGTTTTCATTGTATAGGGGCCCAAACTATGTGCCTTCAGACCAAAGTGATGCAATTATATCCGAAATGAGTTTATATTATATCATTCAAGTCTCATGCTTACAAGTATAAAATACAAACAATACAAAACAAATAAAAAAAAAAGGAAAGAATAAATCCTTGGCTCATATCCACATGAATTGCAACTATTTTCTTCCTTTTTTATACAAAAGAACGAATTGAAAGATACTTAATCCAACTTTTCAGACTAGTCGAAACTCCCTCGGACCCAAATCAGAAGCTTAGTGTGGCCCATGGAGAGTTGATTGATGATCTAGGAAAATATCGCCGGCTCTTTGGAAAATTGATTTACTTGACAATCAGTTGACCCGATATCAATTTTTCGGTAAGTGTGGTCAATCAGTTTATGCAAGCTTCGCGTGTTCCTCATATGGAAACTGTGTTTCGTATACTCAAATGCTTAAACGGAACTTCAGGTTGTGGTATTCTGTATAAGCACAATGGTTATCTTCAAGTAGAAGTGTATTCAGATGCAGACCAAGCTAATCCTCCATCCGACAGACGATCTACTATAGGCTATTGTACCTTTATAAGGGGTAATATGGTTATGTGGAGAAGTAAGAAGCAAAGTGTGGTGGCCCATTCAAGTGTAGAGGCAAAGTATAGGGCAATGACTCATGCTATGTGTGAGCTTATTTGGTTGAAGACGTTGATGAGTGAGTGGGAGTTTATTGTTGAGCTTCCTATGAAGCTATTTTGTGATAATTAAGTTGCTTCTCATGTTGCTAGCAACCTAGTTTATCATGAGAGAACCAGGTAAATTGAAGTTCATTGTCACTTCATCAAAGAAAAGTTGCAGTAAGGAACTTTGCATGTAGTTCATCAAGTCTTAGGATCAGTTGGTAGATGTGTTCACTAAGGCTCTTGGTTGCACTCATTTGGATCGTCTCTTCGTTAAGCTGGGTATGAGTGTTGATGGACAGTAATGGATGGTGATGATCACACGTGTAGCCCACTTCATGTGGAGATCATGGTTTCTATTGTTTCATTCTATTATTCTTCTTTCTAGTCCTTAAGGCGATGTGTTAACAATTTAGCTTAGAGTTAAAGCAAACAGGCTTTCTAGTCCCTAATGTATACTACATAGTACATGTATTAGTAATGGAGACTATAGAGTTCATATACTAGTGCATACAGTAATATGAAGAACTTTGATATTCTGGTAGAGTGTGATCGATGATACACGACACTTATAAACAGTCCAAATTGTGCACCCCACTTTAGATGGCAAACAGTATATTGATGCACTTATTCAAGTTTGCATATAGTGGATAATTGGGTGGGGCATACGCTTGGTTGCTTAATGATCTTATTTGACATAGGTGTGCCCCATAAAAATTTTAATTCTCTAGAGGAGCATGATGGTTCACAACATGCTATTACTGATCGTACACCAATTGCACACATAGTATACAGGTAACTTATCTCCCTGGTCTGGCCTTGTTAGGGTGAGGGCTAGCCCATTAGGTCCTGGGCTGGGCTAGGGCTTAGTGCTCTAAGGCTGGGCCAGGGCCAGGGCCAACCTTGGCCTGGCCCATTGCCACCCTTAGTGCCGAACCGGATCAGACTCACCCGAGTTTGAGTTGACTCAGATGAGTTGTCAGTCCTTGGGTGCCTTTTGCGAACATTATTCATGTGCCATGTCAAGGATGTTGATTGACATGATCATGCATTTCAATTGTGTGTTAGAAAGTCGCGTGTGTAATCTAATCGCTTGTAGTAATTGCTTCGTTCTTGCCAAATGTAGGGAGCGCTGGCGATGTTTTGGAAGACGACCCCGTTGGAAGGTTGAAGGTGTTTGTTTATGAACTGCCGAGCAAGTACAATAAAAAGATACTTAAGAAGGATCCCAGATGCCTCACTCACATGTTTGCTGCCGAGATCTTCATGCACCGGTTCTTGTTGTCGAGTCCCGTCCGAACTCTCAATCCCGAGGAAGCTGATTGGTTCTACACCCCTGTGTACACTACTTGTGACCTGACCCCTAATGGGCTCCCGCTGCCTTTCAAATCGCCTCGGATGATGAGAAGTGCGATACAGCTGATTTCTACAAACTGGCCTTATTGGAATAGGACGGAAGGTGCAGACCACTTCTTCGTCGTTCCGCATGACTTTGGCGCATGCTTTCACTATCAAGTAGGTGATTCACCTTCTACTGTAGTTTTTCTTTTAAACTTTGCATAACAATTCAAATGTGAAATCGGTTCCATCTTTACACACCCAGCTCAGTATGCCAGCTGGTAGTGTATACTCTCCTCACGTGGCATATGCTCAGGATCGAGCTTAACATGGTTGTTCAGCAAGTAGTGGGCCTAACGCCCTTACGCAAAAAAAAAAAAAACAAAAAACAAAAAAAAAAAAAAAACGAATCTGTTTTCTAAGGCGTGATCGCTAGAGGGAGAGCTATTCACATGAATAAGGATCTTGAATCCTGCAATGTAGCATTTGCGTGGGATCTAGGCATTCATCAGGTGGGCCCCACTATGTAGGTTTTGTGGCCCAAAAATAGGCCAGTCCGTCATCAGGTGGGCTAAACCTCTAGTTTTAGTGTAGACACTTGATCAATTCATTTTAACTATCCATTCTTGTACATGGAATGCTGGACAGCCAACATGATGAGTGGACTGGCCTTATTTTCCGGCCACAACACACATGGTGGGGACCAGCTGATGAATGGACCAGTTCTCTTACACACTTGGGGGAACAGGATTCTTGCGAGTGGCCAACTGTAGACACCCCGACTTGAGGGTGGGCCTGGATATCCAGGATCTGATCTCAAGTTAATGATGAATTGAATGGTTGTGATGAAGCATGGCAATTTGTGGACACTGCAGATCATTGGGTGGGCCCACCTTGTTGTTTTGATGGGTTTATCCAGTGGGTGGTTTAGGCCCACTTTTTTGTTTTGATGGGTTGCCTTTGTCAGGCAGTCTGACACATCTACCTAAGCAGGAAAGGGTGCTTGTTTCATTTCGCAACTGATGTGTTACAGTGCTCGTTTCTTAATTTCTTATTGATTTGAAGTTAACCTTAGATTTTTTTCATGACCTTTTGTTTTTAAATGTTTCCATGATTTTAGGAAGAGAAAGCCATCGAACGTGGGATTCTTACGTTGCTTAGGCGGGCCACACTAGTTCAGACTTTTGGGCAACGGAATCATGTTTGTTTGGACGACGGCTCGATAACCATTCCTCCATATGCTCCTCCGCAAAAAATGCAAGCGCACCTTATTCCTCCTGACACTCCTCGCTCTATCTTTGTTTACTTCCGTGGTTTGTTCTATGACGTTGGAAACGATCCTGAAGGCGGTTATTATGCAAGGTATGTTCCTGTTGCCTTGCCAAACTAAAAATAACTCGTCCAAATCACCACAAAGCATATACATTTTTTAAAGCTCATTTATAGGTCGTTTGTTTTTTAAGAGAGCTCCGTTCAGCCCGGATTCACTTGTGAGTTTTGCCTGCTGGCACATGATGTTTTCGAATGGTGCACCAGGTCGGCCGGACTGTTTGGATTTCCTATCACATAAACCAGTCCAGTAAACTTGTCAGCTAAGCTGTGCGAGAAAACAATGGACGGTTTGGATAAGATCGCTAATGGTCCTCGTCCAAATTCCATATGTCAACCACTATATGAGCGGACCTACGTGATTCTTTTGGGCCTGGTCATCTAGGTAGTGGGGCACGCCAGATATATGGCTCTAATGTCTCATACGGATGCAAGGATGATACATGTGGATAAAGTTTTAGAGGATGCATGAATGGGTTTGGGAAAAGCCTTGTTTGAATCTGCTCAAGAGGCCGGTCCGTCCATCAGATGGGCCAAACAACAAATGATTTGGGAAGGATGGGCAATGGTCCATGTCCAATGGCGTGTCTGTGACCCACCCTATGAGCAGCCTATCCTAATTATTTAGGGCCATATCATCTAGACGGTGTAGTCCACCAGATGCATGGCTCTTATGCCGCCACATGGATGGAGGGTGGCACATGTGGGCATGTTGATAGGAAGCATGAATGGATTTGGAGAAAACCTTGTTTGAATCTGCCCATCAGGTTGGACAAAAACTGAACCATTTGGGAAGGATTAGCAATAGTCCACATTCAACAATGTGTACGTGGCCCACAGCTTAATTCTTTAGGGCCATATTATCTACATGGTGCGGCCCACCAGATACATGGCTTAAATGTCTCACTATGAGCACAGGGGGGTGCTTTTACAGGACACTTGGTAGATGGTATTTCGACCATCCAGTGACATTTTCTTTTGTTGGCCCTTTTTCTGGTTTGATCTTTGCAGAGGGGCGCGCGCATCGGTGTGGGAGAACTTCAAGGACAACCCGCTCTTTGACATCTCCACAGAGCACCCGACGACTTACTACGAGGACATGCAGCGGGCTGTCTTCTGTCTGTGTCCTCTGGGGTGGGCCCCGTGGAGTCCGAGGCTGGTGGAAGGGGTCATATTTGGCTGCATACCAGTGATCATAGCAGATGACATTGTACTGCCCTTTGCAGATGCAATCCCATGGGAGGATATTGGTGTCTTCGTGGCTGAAGAGGATGTCCCGAACTTGGACACGATCCTCACATCAATATCGCCTGAGGTGATACTGCGGAAACAGAGGTTGCTTGCAAATCCTTCGATGAAGCAAGCTATGTTGTTCCCACAGCCGGCCCAGCCAGGTGATGCATTCCATCAGATATTGAATGGTCTTGCTCGTAAGCTGCCACATGATAGGAGTGTTTACTTGAGGCCGGGTGAGAAGGTTTTGAACTGGACTGCAGGTCCAGTCGGCGATCTGAAACCTTGGTAGCCGGGGGCAGCTTCTTTCCTGAGCTGGATCATGAAAATCAAAGGTGTTGTATATTCATCATGGATTGTCGACCTGTCTGAGTCAGTCGAGTCTGAATGTCTGATCTGGTTTGGGACCATGAATCACCCCCTCTAATATACCGTATTCAGCTCGGCTCGGATGAGTCACCCCGACTCGCCTGGGTCCCGACTCAACTCGGGACCAGACGAGTCTGTCCGAGCCATCCAGTCAGGAAAACATGATCCCAATTTAAGGTGTAAATCTTGCTGCTGAGAATGTCGCATTATAGATTCTTTTTGTAGCTTTTTTATTGGATTGTTTATAAGTTGATTTTTGAATGTTAATGTCAATGTATTAATGTTTCCATCTTAACTGCTGGTTTCATGAGTCATTTATGCGCCTTGTGGATTAATCTTTCTCGCACGCGTTGATGGGAACACATGATTTGTGCATACGAAATCCTGACCGTGCATATGGAGGCCTATCATGGATGGACCTGAGCCCAAAATCTTGCTGATTGGACTATGGCCCATCCACAATGGGACCGGCTAGACGAGTGTTCTGGATTTCGCATGTGTATTGCCACATTGTGTGTGTGACAGTCCCATGTGATGTTCTTGGCAGTGGTCTCTCACGCACAAGCCCTTCTTGCATCAGATGCATGTCTGTTTCTTCTTGGTTCAGGTTCATCTGTGCAAGCCCAAGCATATTGGCTTGTTCTATCTTGAGAGAGGAGATTTGTATGATACACTCGTCCCTCCCATCCGTTCGATGGTATACTCTGTTTGAATGTGGGAGAAAGCGTCGTTCTAAGGTACTTTCAAGCATGGGTTGTGCCAGAGATGTTAGAGAATACAAACCACCAGAAAGAAAGTACGACTCCAGGATAGTCAGTTTTTTTTTCATAGTGGGTAATCTGAAAGGTCAAAGCGATTTAGATTTTATTAATTTTACCGTCTTTGGTGTTTTAATAGGATTGTGGAGATTGAGAATGTTAAATTCACTGAAGATACTGGAAATGAAAACACTGGAAACGCAAATCTAGAAAGGTTGTACTTGTGTGAAAGAGTGAATTATGATTTCTGCCGAAGTTATTCAAGATAATGTGGTGATTCATTCAAGGGTTGGGCATAAAATTGCTGCGAATTACCTAATGTAACATCAAATACAATCTACTCAAGAGGAAACAGTTACTGGTCATAAAATGATGGGCCTTATGGAGATAACTAACTAATGGGGGCGTTTGGATGCTAAGTTACTTTAGATACTCCTTATGATATAAGTAACTTATCTTGATTTCTACTTAATCTACAGGAAGTATATTTAGCAAACAATATACTTATCATCCAAAATGTAGAAAAATATATTTGGTTCCAACATTATAAGTACTTATCCCAAAAGTTTGTTTGGCTCCCTTCACATCCACCGTCCATCATGTGGGGCTAACTTTTGATGTGGATCATCCATTGTGTAGCCCTACAAGTCCTAACTTGGATGAGGACAGGCCGAAGCACGTGTGATCACGCTGTCCTCAAAGCATTAATTGAGATGATACTAATAATGTTTTAAGGATATTGTAATCACAATTGCTTCAGCCTGTTCTTAATATTTTCGATTTATTTTTTCACTTTTTTTTAAAAAAAATTATAAATATGTAATTTGAGAATATTATATTCTCAACACAATGTAAGGTTGTGATTTTATGTTCCGTTGAGTTTTCGTGAATGGGCAATCAAGAGAGTGGCCCATCATGACAACAGCTAGATCGCTGAAATGTAGGCTCCAGGTAATTTTTTAGTATAGACTCGATGTACCACCCACCTTATTTTACTCGATCCAAACAAAACCTATCTAATCAAAGTAGACCTTCACCCGTATGGATGAACCTATAAAGACGAAAATACTTATACCTTTTTCAATTGCTTTACCTTAAAATAGGGGTATTTTTGTTTAAAACCTTATTTCTATACCCTAAAAATTTACATTGGTAGCATAAGTTTTCAAGCGTCGAAAAAAAAAAGCATAGAAGGAAGGAGTCTACATTGCTAATTTTTTCGTATATCTTGAAACTTGTGCGACTTGGACACGGTTTGGCTAGTGACGCCTACTAGTCAGTGCTCTGTGGTCCCCACCATAATGAATGTATTTTATTTACGCCATCCATCCATTTTTAAAGATAATATCAATGCTTGATCCAAACTCGAGAGAGATCTAAATCTCAGGTGTACCATACTATACGAAAACGGAAGTGATTGAATGTCCACCATTAAAAACCTCTTATGGCCATTGTAATATTTATTTGAAATCCACCTTATCAATTAGGTCATAAAAACCTGGATGAAAGTTTAAAAAAAAAAAACAAACATCAGCTTGATCCAAAACTGTTGTAGCCCCTAAGAAGTTTTTAACGGTGGGCGTTCAATCAACAATGTTTCATGTGATGTGATCCATTTAAGATTTGCATATATCTCATTTTTGGGATCATGCCATGAAATAATTTGAAAAATGGATGGACAACGTGGATGAAATATATAGCTCGTTGTGAGAGAGCTTAGTGCACCCAGCTGCCGTCATAGCCACCAGCTACCGGCAGGACGGCAGCGTCAGTAGCCAAACCGCGTCGCTGCGACTAAGTATTGATCGTGTGTCGCAGCCACTTGGGCCCACTGTCTTTCGGTACGGTGATCTGAACCGTACATGTTGTAAATCCTAACTACAGGATTACCATCACTATCTGATTATGAACCTAGAACAATAAAAAGAAAATTTTCAATGGATCTCATTCACTTTAAAAAGATCAGTTAGGATCCTCACTAAAGCGTTACTACGGGCCAATTACTGAAGCGTTGTAGCAATGAGAAGATGGACAGTTCAAATCATCAAACCATCACAGCATGTAGGCCCACTGGGTGGCGACACATGCTGTCTACGTAGGCAAAACGAGCTCATCCATATATTTCTATGAAAAAATTAGCACCGTAGACGCTTACCTTTTATGCATTTTTTTTCTATGAACGGTATAAAACTTATATTACAAAAGTAAAATTTTCAGATAAGAAAAGAAAATTTTAGACAAAAATACCCTTGGTTTTAATGTAAAAGCAGTTGAAAAAGTTGGGATAATTTCATCTTTATGGTTCATCTATACTTCATATGAGTAAAGGTCTAGCCAAAAAAAGATAATAGATGAAATTACCCATTTACCCTATTTCCATTACCCCTAAGGGGGTGTTACACTTACAATGGGGCCTGTTTTAACAATTTTCTCCATATCCATGCCGTCCAACGGTTTTTTCACCACGTTGTAAGTAGTCCCAAAATTTAAGCAAATTGAAATCTTAGATGGACCACACCACAGGAAACATTGGTGATTGAATGCCCACCGTTAAAAACTTCATATGGCTCATCGTAATGTTTATTTTCCATCCAACCTGTTGATAAGGTTAAGCAGAACTGGATGAAGGGATAATACAAAGATTAGTTTGATCTCAAAATTTTGAGACCCACAAAATTTTTTTAATTGTCACTCATCACTGTTTCCAATGGTGTGGTCCATTCAAGATGTGCATCTATTTAATTTTAAAAATCACAACTTAAAATGAGGTGAAAAAACAAATGAACAAAGCGGATATACAACAAATTCATTAAGTGGGCCCACACGGGTGTTTCCAGAGTAACGCCTAATAGTCACGGAGTGAGCACTAACCCCACAACCCATGAACCCACCATAACGTCTATGTTTGATCCACACCGTCCATCTATTTTGACAGGTTATTTTAGAGTATGAGCCCAAAAAAGAGTCAAAATAAAGACTTATGTGGACCACACCATAAGAAATCGTAAAGGATATTGAACTCTTACCATTAAAAAACTTTCTAAGGTCTATCATAATATATTTTCCATCCAACATGTTCATAATGTCACATACATAGAGGGAAAACATAAATATTTACTTGATCCAAAACTTTTGTGATCCTTATAAGTTTTCAATGGTAGACTTTCAATCCCCATTACTTCCTTTGGTGTGGTTGACTTGAGCATTCAATCTCTCTTATTTTTTAATATATGCTCTAAAATAATCTATCAAAATGAATGGACGGCATGGATATAGGGTTGGTACCAAATCCGCGCCCCACTTAATCCGGTCCCATCCTGGCCATCCCTCGTATATGATCATGGCTATCATTTCAATGGTTTGGATCACTCAGACCATGAAACCACATGTACGGAAGCCTACGTCAGCAAGGAAAAGTAGACGTGTAATTCCTCCTTCGCCACCTACCGTGTCCACGTCATTCAGATTTTACAACCAAGAACTGTAGTTTGCTACATCACATCCTCATATACCGCTGTTTTTGTTTTTTTTTTTATTTATTTATTTTAAGTTTATAAATTACGTCGGGACTGAAACCAATAGAACATGGATTAATTTTGAAAAGATATAAACCGTTTAAGGGCATGTTTGATTTTCAGGCGCGGGTAAATACCTGTGAAATTGATAATTATTTCCATTTCGCCGGTTTGAATTTGTTTTGAAAAATCACGAAAATCGATTTGAAAGAATTATTTTAAATTTATGAACCCCAATATAATGTATATGATAAATCCATTTCGTCCAGACCTTTTAACACAATATTCTAAGCCATGAGCCAAAAAATGAGCTAGATTGAATTCTCAAATGGCTCACACCAAAATAAACAGTGGACTTGAGAGGTTTTTACTGTAAGTATTTGATTTCCTTTTTATTGTTGTGTGGTCCACTTGAGCTTTTGTTATGCCTTATTTTTTGGCTCATACTATAAATTCATTGAGCATAATAAATTAACGGTTTAGATAAGCGATATGCATCACGATGAGACCCACAAATATACTTTGACATTATTAAGTTTTGTGTCAAAACGGCATCTTGTCACATCAAACAGTGAGAAGTAAACCGGATGAAGTAATTATTATATATTTTCACAAGTATTTACCTAGCCATTGAAAATCAAATCAGCCCTAAATGATGTGTTTTACCGTTGATAATGTTACCTTTAAAAAATTCAATATTGGAAATACCATCAATGGCATATAAAAACAACATTCAAGAAGACTATCCTTATTCATATGAAAATAATTAAATGATCAAATGGTTGAAAATTTTCACATAGAAGGTGCATACTTTAGAGGGAATTGGGAAATAAAATTATTTCCCAGCGCATATACGGCATTTCACCCTACTTGATTTGACTACCTACTTTTCGAACCAGGAAATTGAGAATATTGCAAAATATTTGTGGGTCCCATTGTGATATATTTCGCTTATCCACACCGTTAGTCCATTATGCCAGATGAATTTATGGCATGAGCCAAAAAATGAGGCATATCCAAAGCTCTAGTGGACCAAGTCATAGAAAAAAGAAAATCATACACTTAACGTTAAAAACTTTTAAGGGCTACTGTTTTTTTCGGTGTAGGCCACGTAAGTATTAGATTTACGTAATTTTTTTACTCACATCTCAAAAAGTTGTGATAAAACAGATGAACAGAACAAATATGTCATATACATCACCATGAGGTTTAAAAATTTTAACTAACACTTTTGAACCGATTTCCAAAGCAAGAATTGTTGAAAATTTTCAAGTGGGTGAACTGTCATAATTAGTCATTTACTAGGTATTTACACTTGCAATCAAAAATCAAACGGGCCCTTAGGTAATCCCGCATGTATACTATGCAAACATATGGATAAGTTGGATACTTTTTTAGTATAGACACTATTTTTTATCTATTTCACCCACTATGACCACTTTAAACTTAGTTCTTCAAAATAAATCCCTACAGACAACCTATTTAAGATTATATTAATTCTTTTTTTTCACTTGCTTCTTACTCGAACCCGAGGGAACCAAGGAGTATTTTCGTTCATCTGTACCTTAAAAAATCATTCTCATTAACTAACTTTTCCACCAGTGAGAAAAATAATTATCCTAAGGGCGTGTTTGATTTTCGGTGAAATGGTAAATCCCGGATAAAAAAGTAATAATTACTTCCCCATGCATTTACAACTTGCCTGATTTGATCGCTTACTTTTTACACGAAAACAAAAAAATATTACAAAATATCTGTGGATCCCACTGTGATGCATTTCGCTTATCCACACTGTTCATCCATTATTCCATTTGAATTCATAGCATGAGTAAAAAATTGAGACATATCCAATACTCAATTGGACCACGCCATACAAAAAAGGGAATCGAATACTTACCGTTAAAAACTTTGTATGACCACTGTTTTTTTTGGCGTGGGCCACTTGAGTGTTGGATCTGCTTCATTTTTTGTCTCATGCTCCAAACTATTGTGATAAAACAGATGAACGGAATTGATATTTCATATACATTACCCTTCATTTCAAAAATAAAAATTATATCTTTTGAACTAATATCATTGACACAACTTCCTATGAAATTTCAAACGCATGCATTTCCCATTGTTCTGAAAAACAAAGAGCCCCTAAGGCCCTGTTTGGGCAACGGAATTAGAAGGGATTAGGTGGGATTGTATTAAAAAAAACATCATTATTACCCATGGCAGGGATTGTCCCCTGATTCCATGGGATTAGATTAATGCTCTGCTTTGTTGGTAATACGGTGGTACATTGAATGGATATACCCACCATCATTTGAAATTACTAGAATAACACACATGTATTATATCTAAACCGTTCATTTGTTTTGTAGCCTCATTTTATAGTATGGGCCGAAAACTGAGGTAGATCCAAAACTTATGTGGCCCCAAAGAAGTTTTCAATGGTAAGTATTCAATCCCCATTGCTTTCAGTGGTGGGTCCACTTGAGCTTTAAAATTACCTGATTTTTGGCCATGCTCTAAAATAATCTCAAAATATGGGTGGACCGTGTGGATATAGCCCACACATGAGGGTAGGACCTACACAACTTGCTAGCATTGAGTGAAATTGGCAGGGGACCAATGCAATTCCATCCGATCTAATTCCAAGCTTTTCCAAACATAGAGTGGAATTGGCACGGAACCAGATGAATCCAATCCCACCTAATCCCTTCTAATCCCGTTGCCCAAACAGGGCCTAAAAAAACAGCCAATATCGTGGTAATTATTCCCGGGTAATTCCGTCCCCGCCCTTTGACGGAAGATGTTGGATGAACCTGTAAAATACAAAAAGCATGGTATCACCGGTCCACTTCAGGAGCAATGACAGGCTTATCCTCATCCGCACATAGAATTTCCTACACGGGTATCGTTTGGTGATCAAAACCGTTGATCCAATGGAATTCACCGGGGATGATAAATATACAGAAAATGAATTTTGTTCAATCGATTGAACACTTCTATGGAAAACCAAAAAGTGATCAAAACCGTTGATCCAATGGAATTCACGAGGGATGATAAATATACAAAAAATGAATTTTGTTCGATCGATTTAACACTTCTATGGAAGGCCAAAAAATGGACAGCTGGGAGAAATTATCCAGCAAATGTCTACATTCAATTGGAAAAGAAAGGGCAATTATCAAACGTTGAAGATCTTGTGATTCGATAGATTTCTGAGAAATCACCCATACGAAATGCATCATATAAACGGTTTAGATTAACGAAATATGGGCCCCACATGTAGGAGATCCTGTGTGTATCAGGAACCGTACATCCTCCCCTCTTACTGCAGCGAGAAAACGAGATTCTAACAGCGAGGGTTGAGTTGGTGGGTGGTAGGTGGGGGAGCGGGGACGTGGATTGCGTGGTGGCCCTGCCACGGCCGATGTCTGTGATTGCAGGACACTGTGGGGCCCACCATGATTTATTAGTTTTATCCATGCCGTCCATCCATCTTGAAAGATCATTTTATATAACCATAAACGATATGAAGCATAAACATCTCAAGTGGACCACACCGTAGGAAAAATGGATATTTAACGCCTACCATTGAAAATTTTTTGAGGGCCGTGGATGTCTTGGATGAAGCTGATATTTGTGTTTTACCTTAATTCAGATCTCATTGATTTTATCAACATTTTGGATGATAAATAAAGTTCACTGTGGGCCCTAGGAATATTCCAACGGTGGACGTCATCATATCCACTTTTTCTTACGGTGCGTTCCACTTGAGATTTGGATATACTGTAATTTCCGTACCATGGCATAAAATGATCTGAAAAAACGGATGAAGGGAGTGAATATAACACATGAGTCACAGTGGCCCCACCAAGCCATACCATCCGCGAGCCAGATGGTGGCGGAAACGGATTGGCTACTCCCTCTCCTACCAGCACGGTGGCTGATGGTCGGTTCTCTGTGGGTCCTAGGATCATGTATGTGTTTCATCCCTGCGGTTCATCCATTTTTAAAGATAATTTTAGGGCTCGAACCCAAAAATGTGAGGGATATAAATATCAGTTGGACCACATCGAAGAAAACAATAATGATTGGATATCCACCATTAAAATCCTCTTAAGGCCCACTGTACGTTGATTAGGTCATATAGATATGGATGAAGGGTAAAAACAAAGTTCAGCTTCATCCAAAACTTTTATGTGCCCTTAAAAAAATAATGGTTGAAGATCATTCAACAATGTTTCCTGTAATGTGGCCGACTTGAGATTGGGATATACTAGCCCGGTGGCTAGTGGTCGATGTTATGCGAGCTCACCATAAAGTATGTCTTTTATCCATGTCATTCATAGATTATTTTAGAAATTTATCTTACTTATACCTTATGTGAGTCCCAAATAAATATCAGGATGATCAATGAAATTGATACCAAATTTTCCGTGTTGAAATGAGTTATTTTTCACCCAGTATGCCACTTTGAGCTATGGATTTGGGTGTGACATCCAATCTATTAATTAAGTCATAAAGACATGGATGAAGGGATAAAACAACTCTCATGTAAAACTATTACCCCAAAAAGTTTTAATGGTCCACGTTCAATCAACATTGAGATTGGGATATACCTCATTTTTGTCTCGTGCCATAAAATTATTTAGAAAATATATGAACTACATGATGAAACACATATATCACCGCGGTGCCTACGGAACACCGACCACTAGCCATTCGGTGACAGGGGAGTAGCCAATCCATTCCCTGATACACCTCCAGCCACACGTGGCAACGTGGCACACGCGTTACAGATCAGATCCGCTCATCAAGTCATCACCATTGCGTGGACCAGATCTAGCACATATGCCACGTGTGTCAAGTTAACTTACAAAATGCATTTGAGAGTTTACTTGGACGGTTAAATTATAAAAAACAGCGTAATTTCTCATCCGTGATCATGAATGGGGCCCACCAATGGGTGATCGAGATTGATGAAAAATCTACCCCACATTTACAAATCTGTGCCCTGAATATGATTCACAGAATTACAATGCTGGAGTACGATATGCATAGCAGTTATCTTCGCTGTCCACGTGGCAAATGTCTACTGCAATCACAACCGTCCATGTGGTCAGCCTCCGCAAAAACGATGTGGTAAAAATCTCAGACGATCGATAATCCATACATGGCACGTGTCTAGGGCAACCAAAACCATCCATTCTCTGACCACTAATTTAACGGCTAAGATAACCCTATTTCTATAACCTTCAACCCACTGGCCTTGTTGGAGCCACGTCCTTGAAATGAGCTGTAAAAACGGATGGACGGCGTGGATATATAACACATACGAGTATGTGGGCCCACGGTCACGGACTCGCTTACCCCTGCCTCACTTAATCCGCGTACGGAAATACTGATCCTAGACTCCTCACTTCAAGCGCCAAATTAACACGTGCAACACGTGCTGTGCAGGGACTTCCACATGGAGGTCCCCACGGTGCACGTGTTCTAACCTAAAATCAGGCAAACTTACAAATCACGTCAGCAAAGCATGCACCTTGAAGTGATTGTAGACCGTTGGGATTCGTTTTCCTAATTGTATATTTTTCATGAGGTCCATATGATGAATGGTTCGTTATTTTTGATATACTAAAGGGAATCACCAGTGAACGGTTTGGATCTTTCACATGTGTGCGAATTTGACACACGTGGTGCGTTTGTACCTGGCGCTTGAAGATGGAACGTCTGAGATTAGAAATACCAAGGCGTCTGAACTCCCGTGTCTTCATTTTCACGAGTAACGACGACCTGAAATCATTAAAGACCTGGTAATCGTACGATCCTTCGCTCGAGGATTCGCACAGTTATGGGAACCACTGATCTGAGCGGTTGATATGGTAGGTCCCACGATATATGGACCAATTCGCACGTTGATGGATACTAACCATCCATCTTTCACCCTTTCACTCGACAGCTTCTCTCTTTATTAACCGTCCATTTTTGGGCCATTGATAAGGCCCTGTTTGGGCAACGGAATTAGAAGGAATTAGGTGGGATTGGTTCCGTGCCAATTCCACTCCATGTTTGGAAAAGCTTGGAATTAGATCGGATGGAATTGCATTGGTCCCGTGCCAAATTCACTCAATGCCAGCAAGTTGTGTAGGTCCCACCCTGATGTGTGGGCTATATCCACACCGTCCACCCATTTTTTGAGATTATTTTAGAGCATGGGCCAAAAATCAAGTAACTCTAAAGCTCAAGTGACCCACCACTGAAAGCAACGGGGATTGAATACTTACCGTTGAGAATTTCTTTAGGGCCACATAAGTTTTGGATCTACCTCATTTTTCGGCCCATACCATAAAATGAGGTTACAAAACAAATGAACGGTTTAGATATAATACATGTGTATTATTCTGGTAATTTCAAATGATGGTGGGTATATCCATTCAATGTACCACCGTATTACCAACAAAGCAGAGCATTAATCTAATCCCATGGAATCAGGGGATAATCCCTGCCATGTATAATAATGATGTTTTTTTGAATCCAATCCCACATAATCCCTTCTAATCCCGTTGGGCCTAAAAGGATAAGGTTATTCAACGGTCAACTTTTGGAAGCGTATCGATTACACGTATTTGTCAATGTCAACGGTCAAGATATCAAACTACGGGGCTTATACATGCCAACTCAAGCCCAAGGAAGAAATATGCAGGTCCTCCTAAGCCGAGGATCATATATTACATTACCTTTTCGGATAGACAACGGATCACCTGCAAATATAGAGAGAGAAGAGATGCACCTACCGGCAAGGTACCGCAGCTTGTGCTACACTACCATTTTTCAGGTTGATATGCCATTGTTTAGAAAATAGGTACCATGGAAGTGGTAGACCCCACCATGAAAGCAACTGAATCACGATTAGGTAGGTCTAATAAGCGCATGCGCCACGATGTTTGAATCAATGAGCGATCAATGGTCGGAATCAGTGTAAATTTATGGCCCATCTTGTCGTGGTTTGATTTACAGTTTTGGTCACGTGATAAATGCAAGCATATTAGAATTGAACGTATAACTCAATTCAAATCGAACAACTATAACCCCAAGTGTCAAGATAAATAAGTAATGTGATTAATATTAAATAACATTAGTAGCTTATTCAGCTACTCACGCGACATGTTAAAATGATTAAGCAATGGTTAAAAGGTATGATTCGTCGGCATTTGATAATAGGTTGCACTATTCGAGTTATATATGAAATGACTTTAGATAAAAGATTAACAAGACATAATTTCTTATAGTTGGTCATAGAAAATAGTTGTAAAACACTTTTTTAAATGGAGCATATAAGTTAGACTCAAATTATAAATAAAGTTAATTGTTATTTAATTAATGTTATAGATTATACAAAGGAATGTAAACAACGTAAAAGTAAAGGATTACACTATATAAGTAATTGACTAACAATATAAAAGTATTACACTAATGAATGTAAATAACAGATGATTGAAATGATAATTAAAAGATAAATTTAATTTGATTAAGTTAGCATGAGATATTTTACTTTGTTGAATTTCTTTGTTATTTATAACCTTAACTCACCTGTCTATCTGCTTCACCTGTTCTGATGGTTGTCATGACCATTTAGCCGCTTAGCGGATGACATAGTGTTGCTCGATGCACTGTAGATGTATTATCGTGGAATTATCTTTATATATTCCAAAAATCTTTAAATAAATCCGTTAAAATTTCATACAACTCATTTTGATTAGCTTTCACAGGAATTTATGAACACATCTTTGGTCTGATTTGTGAAAATACTAATATTCATAGTTAGGTCTGCCTTTTTCATGGTACTGATTTTCCACGCAAGTGTTATGTTGGTGAGAAAGATCGTAGGGTACCGAAAGTGTGGTACCGTTGCCTGCATGGGAACGGTTCTTATCAGCAAAGAGAAAACACTTCGATACTCTGGCCGACTGTGATGGATCATATACATGCACTCAGAAAATCACTTGAAAATTTCTTACCTAGAATACAATTAAGATTATGGTCCCCGCTTAGATGTATAATGAACCAAAAGTTACATTAATTTGATTATCTGGTTATATCTGATTGCTGGACATTTAATGGACGGTTAAAAATAAAAAATATCCAATGGTCTTATTTCTACAATCAACTGTCCACGAATCAGTCATCAGGATTGTTAAACCAATATTATCTTGGTACTGTAAATAACACACGGTGATTTGTTCAACTTTAACTTATGCCGCTTCAACAATTTCTGAGTGTCTGCGTATGAAGCGTCACGCGCGGCCGGAGTATCAAATAGATCTCCTTCAGTAAACCTTCGATAACAACAAGGGCATCCACTTGTTATTTGTTTATTTCTTAAGGATATATCAGTCATTTGAGAAACTCAATACCCGCCCAGAGTCGGAACGGTGCAGTCCAAAAGCAACGTCGCTTTTCGACCTACCCACTAAATCTTCCCACTCTGCCCTTCCCCTCTTGTCTCTTCCAGCTCTGTTGCGTCTCGAAAAGCCACCTTCTCTACTCCCCTCCTATAAAAACCTCTCTCTCTCCCTCTCTCTCTCTCTCTCTCTCTCTCTCTCGTCTCTCCATGGCTTCCATTTCCAGGCTCTCAAACCCTAGCTTCTCTTCTCACTCTTCTTCCTCTTCTCTCAGATCTCGATCCTCCGAGCTGAAAATCTCGATCGATTTCCATTCAATCTCCTCGATTCGAAGAGGATTTCCGTCTTCTAAGCTCTCGATTCGAAGAAATCATGTCGAGAGGAGCTCGTTGACGTAAGTCTCTCTCTCTCTCTCTAGTTGATCGGTTCTCATGATATTTTCTAGACCGTTTGATCAATTTCATTTACTGTTAGGATCTGATCGTGTGTATTTTGTGATTTTGTTTTGATCTTATGCTATCTTCTTGAGATTTTAATGAAAAATCATGGGCTGAGTGATCTTTATGTAGCAATTTAACTCTGTGTTATCTGATCATTCTGATCCGTGATCGATTTCTTATACCATCACTTTCCTTTTTGTTCTTCTCGCTGCGTTCGAGATAGAAAATTGCTTCTTCTTCTCTCCCCCCCCTCCCCCCTCCCCCCTTCTTTCTGGTAGCAGAATTATGGTTTTTTCTCTTTAAATTGTCGGTGGTTAGGATAGTCTTTTTTTTTTTTTTTTTTTTTTTAAGCATTTGATTTTTTGTCGTTCACGCTTTTCATGATTTTATTATTATTATTATTATTATTATTATTATTATTATTATTATTTTTTTTTTTTTTTAAAAAATTCTGAAAAGAGGGAAAGTTACAGCACTTTCCCACTCCTATGTTTACATGGTTTCGTCTTTGTTGCATCCGATTGAAACATTGCATGGAAGTGGATTTTACTGAAATAGATTGGAAATTTGCAGGGGACAGAAAATTTGCATGTAAAATGGGATTCAATTGGTCAATTGCTGTAACAGCGAGTTTATTGAGTTACTAATACTATTTTTTAAAAATAAAATAAAATTGTGCTATAGTGTTAGAGCATAAAAATGAAAGTGGATTCTATTGAAATTGATTGAAATTCGCACGGGGTAGAGAAATTGCACGTAAGGTTGGATTAAATTGATCAATTTCTCTAACAACAATTTTTCCTTTTGGTCAAGAACCGATTGTTATAGTAGTGATTTTAATGAGTTTTGCGTAATATTGTTCGGATTCATGTTGGAAATTATGGCATAAGTTTGACGCCGGCTGCCAACCTGATGCTATCCTCCTTTATCTGGGCTGTTGACCGGCAACGAAAGCACAAAATTCCCCACAGGCGCAATGTAATAGACAATTACATGGTTGATTACGATCAAGCACTATCTAATAGTTACATAGTTTTGTGTAATTTGCTATAAATTTTATTCTATGCTATTAGAAGTTAGGAAGTTCTCATATGGATGGAAATGGTGCCAAATTTTGACTGTGTCGATAACAGAAATGCATGCAACTAAAATTTGCATGTGAATTTGCGTCTGGTTTGTTGATTGTGATGATAATGATTTAATGCATTTCTACTATTTTTGCTTTTTTAATTTTCAATGCAGTGTTAGATGTTCTCAAATTGATGGAAATGGTGCCCAAACAAAGAAAACAACTCTTCATGATCTATATGACAAGCAGGGGCAGAGCCCTTGGTATGACAACCTCTGCCGTCCAGTAACTGATTTGCTGCCATTGATTGCGAGTGGTGTTAGAGGTGTTACCAGCAACCCAACTGTAAGACACCCGTATCTTATTCTTATCTCTATTGTTAACGGGTCTATTTTTTTTTTTTTTTGGAAGATTGAAAAATTATATTAAAAGGGAGCTGAAGCAACCATAAAGAAAACAAAACATTGTTAACGGGTCTTTAATTATTTGATTTTTTTTTTTTTTATATCTCACCATTGCTTTGTGCTTCATGCATTCTGTAGAATGCGTATTCTTTCCTTTTGATAATATTGATGCTAATTTTCCAAAGATTTAAGTTTTTACCGTGTGGTTATTGGTGTGAAGTTTGGAATGATAATTAATGCATTTGATATTGTCTTTTACAGATTTTCCAGAAAGCGATCTCATCATCAAATGCCTATGACGAACAATTCAAGTATTTTCAACTAGCTACTTTTTAGAAACTTCTCATTTGTTTGTTCATTAATCGAATTTAAATGACATCCAGGATTTGTGGCTTACAATCCATTTTCAAGGTTATTGGGCATTCTTAGTTTGTCAAATGCAGATATCAACAAGTAATAATGCTCTGTTTGTCTCTGTATGGTTGGGAATTTAATTGCTGATCCAACACCCACCCCTACTTCTGGTTTGAATTCCAATTACACAAATAGGGAGCTTTGCCAGGCCTCAACACACATTATACTGCTATTTGTATCTCTTCAACTGTGCAATAACCCAACTTCCATAATACAGACCCACACCCCACCACCAAAGGGTCTCAAATTTCAGGAATATGGTTGGTAATACTTCATGACGTGTTAGTTGCTTTAATTTCCTTATGTTGATGGCAACAAGGTTATAAAATTTGTTATCAGCAGCTGATGCGCCCATTACCAAAATGGATAATCCTTAAAAAAAAAAAAAACAAAATGGATAGAGGCTTAGTGTAGGTAAATGTATGAACCCGGACTATCCAATACTCGGGTATCGAAATTCCACGAGTTCTTACTTAAAAAATGAACTTATGCTTGTGTATATGAAATTCCATAACAACAAGTGTTTAGTATCATAGAAATCATGTACACAACGTTCATCTTTAGAATTAAGTGGGCTAAACTTTATGATTTTTGAACATTGAAAATAGGAGTGATTTAGAGTGACAAGTGAATCATCTTTAGGAATTAAGTGCTAACCTTTTGATTTTGAACATTGAAATGAATAGGAGTGATTTAGCCAAAGTGACAATTTTGATATGAAAAAAAAAGCACGAAAACACCCCTAGACACTCTATCACGAATTTTAGTCAACCGGGTAGTCCAATTTCGAAACTGTTTGTAGAAATTATGTAGAATAGTTAGAGGAACAATCCCATATAGTCAAAATGCCAAGTGAATCACACAATCATGGTGAACTAGAACATGACACATTTGTAGCCGTCGATTGAGGAAGGTGATCATAAAATTAAACTGACCAAAATACTCGTCATGTTGTTATATCCTTAACCCGCCGTCGAAATTCCATTTCGAGGTGTGTAAATACGATTTCTAATTAACATAGGTGTTATAATAGATTGTAATTTGCTTTTGTATGGAGGCGGTGTGGAAGAGAGGAATGGGAGTTGTTTTAAAGGGGAGTCTAATTCGATGGGTTCCATAGTGAAAAGAGTTCAGTTTTTTATTTTCGAGTGGGCCTCCAATATAATGCTTTTAAAAGATTGTAATTTGCTTTTGTATGGAGGCAATTAACTTGCATTCTCAGCGGGTTGGCTTCCTTTCTGTTTTCCTTTTTTGTTTTAATGAAAGTCTCTGTTATCTCTCAAAAATAATAATAATAATAATAATAATAATAATAATAATAATAATAATAATAGTTCACATTAATCTAGACCTAGAATTGATGAATTAACTACTTTTGATGATCCGATAACTACCAAATTTTAGACTTAAGCTATTAAGAGCATATTTTACATGTACAAACTAAACCTCCATGTCTAGATCATTCCAGAAATACCTAAACTAAGAAAATAACCCTAAACCATTAATTTTGTTATCATAATCATGGAACCAATTTTACAAGATTTGGGACAATGAGCTTGATTTAATGGAAGGCTCGGATCATACCATTCTCGTGTCGATTTTGATGATTAACATGAGAACTTCACTGTTTGCGCAAAATACCCATAATTAGATATATACTAATCTAATTACAACTAAGAAATTTAGGGTTTAAGTAACTTGAAGTGAGACATCAAGTTATGGATTTTCAACTGTTGGATTTTGGCGAAAATTGGACCAATCACTAAGAGTATCCAACTACGTGTTTCTACAAACTTCGAGCCCTGATTGATAAGTGTGGACCGTTGATTTTGATGAGTGATTTATAGCTTTCTATACTTGTCCAATCATTACAAAACTTTACCATTTCAAAGATCTCGAAAAACTAAGACAATGAAGTGGTTGTTATAACTTGGACCACACCACCATAAATCACAATTCCCAACCATTTTAGACCAACCATGGGACTTCTTTAATATATTGAGAGGTCGGACATTCCAGCCCCCCATTGTTGCCAAAACTGGTCATGAGAGGAGAAAGAGAGAAAGAGAAGAAGAGCAAGAGGTGTTTTTGTGGATATGTTGGAAGACGTGTGAGGGCTGATATTCCTTGAACGTCTTCACCATTAGAGCTTGGAGGAATCACCATCATCATCATCTAATTAAACCCAATCATCAAGGTGTGGAGGGTTTCTTCTAGATTTTCATCAAAACATAGTTTTAGGAATAGATTTTTAGTCTAGGCTTAGATCTTGATTTTTAGAATTAATTCTAAATTAAAAGATTTATTTTTAAATTGAGGATTTTGAAGTAGATCTAGAAATCTATAGAGGCTGGGCATGACCGTTGTGGACACGTTTGTCTACTTAGCAGTTGAGTGATGGATGTTGGATGTGAGTGGCTAGTAGTTACGTACACAACTTGTCTTGCTCACCTCTTGAAACTGAACAACTCGGCTGTAGTTCTCACAGT
>JAJHSJ010002683.1:0-55497 GCA_021015155.1 Magnolia officinalis | reverse complement strand
GAACTTTCTCTCCCAATCCACCATGGAGTTGCAAATAATATTCAACTGGGTGAAAAACTCCATAAACATCTCATGCTCTTCCATTCTTAGACTTTGAAACTGTGAGGTCCGTAATTGAAGTTTGGACCTTTTCACTATACTTGTGCCTTCATGGGTTGTTTCCAATAGATCCCATGCTTCTTTAGATGTCCCACACATGCTTATTTGATTGAAAATGTCTTGGGACACGGCACAGTAGATAACATTCATAACTTTGGCTTCAGATGTTTGCCTTTCTTTGTCGAATGCTGTCCACTTTTCTTTGGGTTTGGGTTTTGTGATGGTTGTGTCACTGTCAAGTATAATTTGTTCAGTTGGTGGCACATATCCACTTTCAACTATATCCCAAACATCATGATCCAAAGATCTCAGAAAGTAGTGCATCCTAGCCTTCCAGTGTGCATAATTTGAGCCATCAAATACTAGAGGTCGAGTGACTGATGAGCCCTCTCCTTTGTTCATATTCCTAACTTCAGTCCGAGATCACTCTCTAGGCGGTTGAAGCCCTTAAAGAGAGACCCGCTCTGATACCAATTGAAATAGTAGTGAAGACTGCTTTAGTTGAAGTTGGAATATGTCAATATGTCCTAAAGGGGGGTGAATAGGACTTTTTAAAGTTTTATAGATTAATTAAAAATCTCATTTCACTAATCCTATCAAAATGCATTCATTAGGATTACTCAAAAGTAACTCTACTGACTTCCAAGCCCGGTAGAAGATCAAATCACAAATTATTTAAGAAATAACAATATGTAGCCTAGTTTATGATGGATTATGACTGTGCATGTGTGTGCGGTGTAATGTCAGATATATAGATAATAAAGTATTGAAGTAAATCACACACACAAACACGGTCATTTTTATAGTGGTTCAACTACGTGTCTACTCCACTCCCGGTAACCGCACTCAACCCTTGAGCGTACCGGATTTCACTAAGGAGGTTTCACATCAGTTCACCTCAAAGCTAAGGTTTTAAATCAGGTTCACCTTCAACCTTTACAACCTACACAGAGGCTGACTATTTATACTCCCTGAGCAAGGGTCAACACTTAGCACCCGATTTTAGGCTCACTGGCCAAGGATCTTCCATAAGACCCTATCAGAGGTTTCTACACGTTTACCTCAAAACCCGAGGTTTCACACGGTTCACCTCAAACCTAAGGTTTTGACCGGTTCACCTTCAACCAGACGTTTATGCCCTCCACAGAGCAAGGGTCCACACAATGCACCCACTATGTACACTCCCGTCGGAGGCCTCCTACGAGGACTTCAAAGGGTGAGAACCACTTAAGACCCAATCTTAGAAAGGAATGATCACAAGCGTCCTCTTCGACTCTAGATACTTACAAATAAGTTGATGATCTCGATTAACACAATGCCGAAGATCTCCTCCTCCTTGTTGACGAAGAGTCTTCTGCTCCCTTGATCCGCAACACAAATGATATACCAATACTCGGCTTCGAGTTGGGTCAAGATCAAGACGGAACCTCGCTCTCTTGTATATATTTCCCTATAAGGAAGATAGAGTGATTCCCGTCATCTATGCATTCAAGGCATCCCAGCTTAATGATTTGTCATTAAGGTAGTTGCTGGAGGATCCTTGAATGCGGAAGTTCATTCCCAATCCACTCTATTGAATGTCAATAATGAGAGTAGATTCGAAGATGAACTCCCGTGAGAGAAAGGGCTTTGGGTAAATGATCTAAAGCTTGAAACACTTAAAAGCACTCTCTTCTTTCTTGCCAGCAATAAAGACAGATCTCTCTTAAAAGAGGAAAAAAGTTCCAACGGATATAAACGATCACATTTATGACAGATCGATATCACGAGCAGTCGATATCATCGAGCATATACTCTCGATGGCATCGACAGTTCGCTCGATAACACAAACTCAAATGTCATACGCTTTTGAAACTTTTTGCCAGCTGGTCGATGGGATTGAGACAGGTGTCGATGACATCAGATTTCGAACTCCGATTCAATCGAAACTGGTATTGATCTATTGACACTTGAAGCATGAGAGAGACTAGCTTTTAAATATTTCAGGGTTTTAGGATATGATCGAGGGTCAACCGATGTCATCGGAATTTGCATATTGATGATATCGAAGGCAATGTCAATGAGATTGATAAATCCTATAAATTTACCAATAAGCTCCCTGGACAGATTGTGTACAGACTTGATCCAATCTACTCGGCCTCGATGTCATCGATATATGAATATCGATTTCCTCGAATGACCCCCGATCGAAGTTAAAACCAACCTGAAATATTTGCTAGAAGAAATGCGCAACCTTGATCAATATAATCGACACTCTTCCGATATCATCGAGATTTAAGTTAAGATTGCATCGGAAAGAGAATCGATATATCGAAAAACTTTGTGATTTTTCTTAAAAAATAGGGGCGCCGAAAATCTCCTTGTCGATCTTATCGAGCCACTTTCGATGGCTCGTGATTTGTATATCGATGATATCGATAGATGTATCAATACATCGATAAATCGGTCCAGATGAATTTGTTGTTGCTGGACACTTTTAGTCCTCTTATCGATAATATCGTTAAGGTATCGAGGACATCGATAGAGCAGGTCGATCATATCGACTGTGTTTCGATAAAATCGACAAGGTAAGAAAACTTAAAGATTTTCCTATTTTGAAAAAGCTTTTTTACCTTAAGATGTTCTATCTTATTTTAAGGGTTTTATTACCTAGTGTTTTGGGACATGGGATGTGAAGCTCAGATTAACCTGTGGCAAGCTTGTGTATACATCCAGTTGAGGCAGACGCTTGAAATGATCTTCCTATGAGGCTCTGTAGTCTGACTGACTCAACACTCACGCTAATTGACAAACCAGGGCACTTTCATCTCGCAATCCGGAATGAGCTACCTGACGTAAAATATATGATTTTGTGGTAGAACGTGCTACTTTAGCCAACCAACACGGCTACGCCAGGTTGGCCAAGATGGATTTGTGAAATACAACCAAAGATGGATCAGAAAAGGCCTAGTCGATGACAGAAGTGATCCAGAACATCGGACCTTAAAGTGAGCGTATCTCGCAATCCAGAATGAGTTATCTGACGTAAAATATATGATATTAGGGTAGAATGAGCTACTTTAGCCTACAGCCAAAATCGATCAGAAACGGTTTGGTTAACGACGGAAGTGATCCAGACTATCGGACTTTAAATCGGTTGTATCTCATATCTGGAATGAGTTATCAGACATAAAATATATGATTTGGGGGGTATAACGAGCTACTTTAGTCTACCACCAAAGATGGACCTGAATAGGCCCGGTCGACGATAGAAGTGATCTAGACCATCGGACCTTAAATCGGGCATATCTCACAATCTAGAATGAGTTATCTGACATAAAATATATGATTTTAGGGTAGAATGAGCTACTTTAGCCTACCGCCAAAGATGGATCTAAAAAGGCCCGGTCGTCTACAGAAGTGATCCAGACCATCGGACCTTAAATTGGAGTATTTCGCAATCCGGAATGAGTAATCTGACGTAAACTATATGATTTTGGGGTAAAATGAGCTACTTTAGCCAACCCGGCTACGCGAGGTTGCCCAAGCCAGATTTGCGAAATACCGACAAAGATGGATCAGAAAAGGCCCGGTCAATGACAGAAGTGATCTAAACCATCGAACCTTAAATCGGGCGTATCTCGTAATCTAAAATGAGTTTTTTAACATAAAATATAAGATTTTGGGGTAGAACGAGCATCTTTAGCCTACCGCCAAAGATGGATCAGAAACGGCCCGATCGACGACAGAAGTGATCCAGACCATCGGACTTTAAATCGGGCATATCTCGTAATTCGGAATGAGTTATCTGATGTAAAATATATGATTTTGGGGTAGAACGTGCTACTTTAGCCTACTGCCAAAGATGGATATGAAAAGGCCCGATCGACGATAGATGTGATCCGGACCATCAACCTTAAATCAGGCGTATCTTGTAATCTGGAATGACTTATCTAACGTAAAATATATGATATTATGGTAGAATGAGCTACTTAGCCTACCTCCAAAGATGTATCAAAAAAGGCCCGATCGTCGATAGAGGTGATCCAAACCATCGGACCTTAAATGTGGCGTATCTCGAATCCAAAATAGTTATTGTAAGTATGGTCTCATGCTCCTTGGGTCAAATTTTATGGTGGTAAAACCTCTATTGTGTCTTGTTTTTGTATGTTGATATATATATATATATATATGTATTATATGGTTCATGCTCCTTTGGTTGTCAAATTTATGGTGGTAAAACCTCTATTTGTGTCTTGTTTTTTGTGTATGTATATATATATATATATATATATATATATATATATATATATATATATATATATATATATATATGTTCAAGACATGACATCACAATTTTTTAAGTCAAGTATGGTGATCGACTTCAAAAAATGCAAGGTCATGTATTTTGTCTTCTTCTGTAATCTTCATTGTTCAGAGTTACATCAATAAGAAGAGTGTTTGTTCAAGACTCAAGTGCATTTCAAGACTCAAGTGCAACTCAAGATAAAGTTAAATTTCAAGCTGTAGAAGATCTCAAGATCAAGCTACGTCAAGTAGAGATCTCAAGCTTCATAAGGTTCAAAGGTCAACCTTCATCTGAAAGAATGAAGTTTCAATGTTCATACTTCATGTCCCAGGTATGAATGACCTTAGATTGACCTTAGGGTAGGTCATTTTGTATACATAATTCAAACTGAAAGTTTTTGTATGAATTTGGTCTATTTTAAGACTAGTCCTGGACCTTGTTCGATAGTCCTAGCACTGGTTCGACCAGTCCAAGAAATTCCACGACCAGTCCTAAGTTATTGCAATATTCCAGATATTTTTGGTTATTCTACGACCAGTCCTGGAGACTGTTCGACCAGTCATAGGAATAGTCATGACTCATCCTTCGACCAGTCATAGATCTACGACTCAAACTCCAGCCACTAAATCTTATGCCTCACGACCAGTTGTAGTGTAAAACCCGTATCCTAGCCCGTACCATTCCTTAGGCTTCTGCAGTCCTCCCGATCGAATTTCGGCGACCCGCGATCTTTTATCGGTAGTTGCATGCAACTCCAAGTCGTATCCCGTATTCCAGAGTCAGCTCGACCCAAGACTTGTACCAGTGCGACCACACCGTCGTCGCGGTTCCAATGCCGCATCTCGCGCAGTGAGGCGATACCCGAACCAGGAGATGTAGGCCCGCGTTCAGTTCAAGGAAAACGTTGCGTGTTGCAAATCCGTAGAGAATCCATAACATCAATCACTTCACTTGTCAAAGTACACCCATCAAGTCAAGTACCCAATCCCATCCCCCAACACAACACCATCCCCAAAGTCAACCTTTTCATCCCATCTCTTACACACCCCATCACTTCTCTCCCATCATCTCTCTCTCTTTCATTCTCTCTTTCATTTTTCCTCCTAAGCAACCAACGTCCAAGCTCTCCATAAGAAGAGCCATCCGTGGCCCACTCCCTATCTCCTATCTCCACCCTTGGATCATCATCTCCACCGTTGAAGGAGTACTTTTGGAGCATTGGAAGGCTAGGGAGGAAGAAGAAGGATAAGTGGGTGCTTCTCTCTCTCTCTCTCTCCCTCCCTTTTTCATTTGTTTTGTGTGTGAAGATGTGATTGTGTGGCCCACTTAATGAGTTGTGAGATGTCCAAACCGTTCATCAAAGGGACCTCACCTTGATATGGGTCTTATGAACACCATCCAACCATTTGGCAGCCCACCCTGGTAGCATGTATGTGGGTGGGGCCCACCTTAAATAGATGTGTTATATGCAACCGGACGCTGGACATTACCAACAAGTGAAGTGTGAGCTAACGGTGGGTGTACTGACGTCAGTAGCAAAGAAAAAAGAAAAATGGGTTTGGGAAGGGCTGTCCATGTAGGCCCCACTTCGGTGAATAAATTCAATCCATGCCATCCATCCTTTTCCCCATACCATTTTAGACGTTGAGCCAAAAAATGAGGTTAATCTGACTCTCAGGTGGGCCATAACATAGCAAATAGTGTGTCTATCATTGAAATCTACCCTGTTATTTTGATGCGCCAAAATATAGCCAATATTGGGCTCGTTTGGTCTGTCTTGCGCAGTAAAGACCAATAGGTGGGGTGAATTTGTTGATGCGGGCCCTACCATAGAAAATCCTTGGAAAAACTCGATTTCAAATATATATAATATATAGCGCTATATATACTGCCAGAAGCCGCAGGCAGCGCCTGCTGCTGCGTTTGTGCAAGCGGACAAGGACCACGGTCCCATGTGTGGGCCCCACCGTGATGCATCTTAACCATCCACACCGTGCATTGGTGGGCCCCTTAAGCTAGTGGGGCCCCCCACCAAAAATCAGCTGTATACACGGCTCGGGCGGCCCACATCATAGGAAACAGTGAGATTGAAGGGTTGCCATTGAAACCCTTTTTGGGTTAACAATAGTTTTGGATCATTGTGAAATTTGTTTTTCCCTTACATCTAGGTCTGCGTGACCTTATGAACGGGTTGGATTGCAAATAAGCATTATGGTGGACCCCATGTGGAACCACAGTGATGTGTGTTTTACTCACAAAGAACCCACAGTGATGCATTTGTTTTAGTCACACCGTCCACAGCTGTGGATGGTGGAGCCCTCCATGGTTTATGTATTTTATCCACACCGTCCACACCTAGACTGTGGGACCTACCTTGATGCATGTGTTGCATCCAATCCGTCCATCTATCTTGAAAGATCATTTTTATGACATGAGAAAAGAATGGGACAGAGCTATAGTTCAAGTAGACCCCACCCTTGAAAATAGCGTGGACAGTGACATCCACCATTTAAAACTTTTAAGGGCCACAGTAATTTCCAGTAAGCTGATAATTATCGTCACTTCATCTATCAATATGTTAACTTATGAATGGGTTGGATTTGTGAACCACAGCTTAGTGAGCCCAACTGATGCTTGTGAATGTTTTAATGGAGGTTAAACCTCGTAACTATGTACCTGGTGTGGCCCACACAAGTCACAGATTGACTTGATTTTTAAGTCTTAGGCCCCACCATGATGTGTGTATTAGGCCCACACTTTTCAGCTATTTTATTGGGCCATGGGCCCCATTGCGTTGTATGGCACACCATGTTGTACATGTTTCATCTATGCCATCCACTTATGCGGCCCACCTAGGTGTGTGTATAGCAAGAACATTATCCATCTGATGGGGCTCATTTAGAATGTACAGGGCCCACCTTGATGAGTTGTATGTGCGGCCCATTTGATGAGGCCAGACGTGATGTAATTGGCACCGAGGCATAAGGCCCATTTGATGTATTCGAGGCCCAGATGCGTGGCCCAATTGATATGCATATGGCCCATGTGGTGAGGCCCACGTTAATGTGACTGTGGCCTTTGTCGAGGCCCAATATGATGTTTTTATGGCCCACCTTGATATATTAGTGCAGCCTATTGATGCAGCTTGTATGATGTGTATGATATGAGGCCCATTAGAGCGGCCCATTGTGATGTATGTGGCCCACCGTGATGCGGCCCATTGCGACATGTATGAGGCTTATCATGATGTGTTTTGGCCCATGTGGTAGAGCCCACCTGCCTCATATTTAGGGTCCGTATGATGGGCCCACCTACTTGAATCTTAAGCCTATAGGCAAGGCCCGTTGTGATATGTATTAGGCCCATGATGTGTTGTATTCGCACTGTTTGTCCATTTAATGGACGTATGGTCTGCCTTAATATAGGATTTCATCCATGCCGTCTAGGGACGGGGGACCACCATGATGTATACCTTATCCACACTGTCCGTGGGACGTGAGACCCACATGATGTATACATTTTATATCCACATCGACCATCTAGTAGGGGCCCATTTACTGTATGTGCAGGGCCCACCTATTGTGCTTTGGTGCGGCCATTGATGCGGTCCAATTGATGTATATCGAGGCCCATGGGTCGTAGCCCATTGGGATGTATATTTGAGGCCTAGATGTGTGAGGCCTATTGTGATGTAGTTGCGACCCATATGATAAGGCCTGGTATGATGTATCTGAGAATCATTTGGTAAGGCCCAATGAGATGTAATTCCGGCCCATAATATGCGGCTCATTGTGATGTATATAAGCCCAAGTATGTGGCCCGTTATACAGTATTTGTGGCCCATTTGGTGAGGCCCGATGTGGTGTATATGTGACCCTTGTATGAAGCCCATTGTGATGTATATTAGGCCCTTATGTGATGTCGTGGGCCCACTATACATTTGGCTTTATGTGGGCCACTCCTTGGGAGAAATGTTGGTTAAATGTCCACATTGATGGGCCGTGATGGTTAAATGTCCATATTGTGAGCCTGGTTAGGCCCATTTTTGTCATCCTCTAGTGGGTTACCCCAAACGAATGGGCCCCATTGATATTGCTTGGACCATCATCGGCCATCCATATATGAACCCTGTCTTGAGGCTGATTCCGATTGACGTGTCCGATTTACCGATTTCCGATTATCGATTGCCGAAAATCGATCAAGGACGATTATCGATTGATTCCGATTGATGTGGCCGATTTACCGATTCCGATTGTTAAGGCCGGTTTCGAATGCCGAGGCCGATTGTCGAGACCTATATGATGTATATACGACCTGTAGTTGAGGCCTATTGTGATGTGTATTTAGCCCATGTTTAAGGCCTAATGTAATGAATAGAAGGTCTATGTAATGAGGCCCATTGTGATGTATTCAAGGCCTATGGGTTAGACCCATTGTGATGTATTCGTGGCCCATGGGTAAGGCCCATTGTGATGTGTATTAGGCCCATGCTACATGGCTTATTTGATGTATTCGAGACGCATGTGCGGAGCTCACATGTCATGTATTTAAGGCCCATGAGCAGGGCCCACCTATTGTATATATGTGGCCCTTGAGTAAGGCCCATTGTGTTGTATATTTAGCCCTTGTGTGGGGCCATTTGTCCACTATATGTTAGGCTCTATGTGGGTCATTCCTTGGGGGCAACGTTGGTTAAATGTCCACATTGTCGATGCCGGTTAATGATACTGATTATGAGTATGTGACAGCATAACATCATGATACATGCCCATACGCATCATTTGCATGTTTGTTATGAAATGTGGTTGATTATTGCATATGTCATTAAGCATGTTGTTATGAGACTCCCTGATAGGCGGAGGTTATCTCACACGAGCACACGGTATGCGTAGGATTGATGAAAGACTGGATTGTATGACTCATGCATCTTACATTATGATTACTATATGCCCTAGCGACATCAGGGCCATAGCCTTCATAGTCATATTGTGGATAGCTAGACGGGACACCAAAAATTTGTTCTAGCATCATGCTGCCATAGATGGCCCGAGGAGAAAATTCCTAAACCCTCTTGGTACTAGAGGACGCCCCAACATCATGACTGAGTGGATACATGAGCGCCCGAGTGCCAAATACCAGGAGGCCGCGTCTCCCACTATGTCGTGGTCGGTTGGGAGGGGGTGTAGCCTTACCCGCCCGAGAGTAAGGGGCATTGCTAGGCTGAATTTGACCAGCTCGTGAATGGGTCCACTATCGACATGCCGAATAGGTATTGGCTGACTATTGGCTAGGCGGATAGTGAGGTTTCTTACGCTCACCTGGACTGTGCGGATGAGAGAGTGGTAGTGCCATTTGGAGTGTACTAAACTCCGGTGATGATCCCAGAGATGAACAGTACTGATATGTGGACTTATTGAGCAGGAGTTACATACTCATTCATTCATTCATTCACTATCCACTCGGGCTGGTGGTGCACAACTATTTATTACGTGTACCTTCGCAATGGCCAGGATTTCGGTTGGAGTGTGCAACTAACCTAAGATCAGGAGTTTACCACATTGAGTCTTATTATCCAAATTTAGGTATGGGACTGGTTTAGATAGAAGTCCCTTGTGATGGACCCCATAGCCTGCGATACTACGTACTATCATCCCGACTTCACACTCCAGTATGATCATTCCATTCGCACCGCATGTTGCATTACATTCACGACATATGACATTTTGGGTTACCTGTGTTTTTGCATTTATGTGCTTTAGATACAACATCTGATATTTGACTCTTTATGACTCCTTATTTATATAGTTGATCTGTATTGCACATTCTGATATTGTTTGACTCATGGACTTGTCAGTATTTTCGCTTACTCTGATAACATATGATTCATGACCTTGCGCCTATTTCTACATTATATGATTATGACATTGCGTTGAATACTTGACACTTACCTTGTGCACACACTTACACCACCCTCTAAGCTTTCTATATGCTTATGCACGATAGATGCGTGCAGGTAATGATAAGTTGCAGAAGCGGCGTTGAGCTTGGAGCATGCATCTGTCTTCTGGAGCCTTGATTTTTATGGATTTTCCCTTTCAGAATGGTATTCAAAATTTATATTAGTGGATATATGATGATGATGTTGCCTTTGTGATTTAGGTATACTTGTGGTTATGCTTATTATAAGTTAAATGTACATTGAAAAATCCTCCTTGTAAGATCCCAGGATCAGAATCTGGCGTATGGACGCTAGGAGCTGAGAATGGGGTACTATGGAGGCCGTCGGCACCGGATTCGACGATCAGAATTCCAGTGAATCCGATTTCCGGATTTGGGGTGTGATAGAAGTTGGCATCAGAGCATAACTTGGGAATACCTGAAGATAACATCACATATCTGCTGATAGCTACCCTGCACTCTATGATTGTTGAGAACCTAGATTGGTTAGATCCCCGAGTTCGAATAACTTAGAGATTTTCTGATATAGCTTCCTACCGTTGAGATTGTGAGGCTATATAGTATTTCAGTTTCAATCGTTTCTGATTTAGGATTTGAGGTCCAGCTGGATCATCATAGTGTTGATGAAGCGTTTTGGGTGCAAGAGGCAGAGATTCGCAGGTATTGTCCCCATCTCTTAGGTGTTTGATTATGTTGGCATGTTGTAAGACCCGTATCCTAGTCCGTACTGTTCCGTCGACTTCCGCGATTCTTCCCGTCGAATTCCGGTGACCTGCGACTTGTAATCGACGTTGCACACGATCGTAAGTCGTATCCTTTAGATTCAAGTCGGTTTAATCCGAGACCTGTATCATTGCGACCGCACCATCGTCGCGATTTCAACGCGCTCGACTCACACACCGATCCGATACCCTGACCAGAAGATGTGAGCCGGCGTTTATTTTGAAGAAACACCGCGCTTTCTCAATCCCAAGAGAATCTTTACACAATGTCAAATCAATCTCATCAGTCAATCAATCACATCAATCAATCAATCACTTCAATGTCAAGTACAAAGCAACCCATGCTTTCTCTCTCCAAAGTCAACTCTTTCTTACCCTCTCTCTTACACCACCTTACATGTCAAGTACCACATCCATCACTCACCTCACCCTTTCACCCATCACACCCATCCCTCATCTCTCTTACAACTCTCTCTCTCCTTCTCATTTCTCCACATTCCCAAGCCAAGCAAGAGCTCCCATGTTCAAGCCTTTCATGAAAAAAAATGCATGTGTGAGGCCCACCTTTCCCCATCCCAAGATCTCCCATCCTAGCCATCCATTTCCCATCTCCACCATCAAAGAGGAGCACAAGGAGGGTGGCGTTCCAACGGACCGAAGAGATTAACCGGTGGGTGCTTTGATAGGGTAGTTTTCTATGTTTATGATGGACCAAGTGAGGCCTACAAATCAATGGTATGGATCTCATTTGGGACCCTAAGATGTGGCCGATGGCCCACTTTGATTATTTTTTTTATGTATGATTGGATGCAAGGGGGGGCCCATAGTGTCGGGGTCCCTCTATCACATGTGTGTCCCCCCCTTTTCTCCTTCTCTCTCTCTCTTTTAATTTTTTTTTTCCTTTCATATGATTATATGGCCATGTGGCCCACTCGGATGGACCCCATCATGAAGCATGTATTAGATCCAATCCATTTGTAGGTGGGGCCCATGCTATAGGTGTGTATGTTCCACACCATCCATCATTTGGTGGCCCACTTGAGAAGGGCCCACCTTGAGTATGTATATGCCAAACCGTCCAGCGTCCAGGGATGCTTGGTTTCCAAGCTCATGGGGTGACCCACTTGAATAGGCCCCATCTTAATATATGTGTTCAATCCACATCGTCTATTCCATTCCCAAGCCCATTTTAGGCGTTGAGCCGAAATGGGAATCAATCCGACTTTTGGGAGGGCCATACCCTTGAAAACAGTGATCTTCACCGTTTAAATGCACCTAAAGTTCTTCTACATACCGAAAAATGCCCAATATTAGACTTAATGGATTTATTTTAGGCCATGGAAACCAAAGGCCGAGGTGGATTCGGCTGAAGTGGCCCCCATGTATGAAAAACCTTAGGAAAAGGGGTTTTAAAAAATAATAATAATAATAACACAACACAACAGCAGCGTGCTGCTGCTGTCTTTGACAGAGAGGACGCCTGGGCGTCGTGGCGTGAACAAGCAGGCCCCACGGATCCAGCCGTGGGCCCCACCATGATGTTTTTGTTACCATCCAACCTGTTCATTTGGTGGGCCACCTCCTAAGGTGGCCCCCTCCAAATTTCAGGCCTATCCAATGCTCAGGTGGCCCACATCATAGGAAACAGTGTGAAATGAACTCTACCATTGAAACCCTTCCTGGCCCCACAGAAGTTTTGGATCAAGCTGAAATTTGTTTTTGCCCTTCATCCAGGCCCGTGTGACCTTATGGATGGGTTATATGGCATATGAGCATTACGGTGGGCCCCACATGGAGCCCGCAGTGATGTATGTGTCTTATTACCACCGTCCACCTAGACGGTGGTATCCACTGTGATGTATTTGTTTTTAACCCCACCGTCCAGGGGACGGTGGGCGTGTGTGAGTGTGCACGTGTGTGTGCATGTGTGTGTGTGCGTGTGTATATGTGTATGTGTGTGTGTGTGTGTGTGTGTGTGTGTGTATATATATATATATATATATATATAATATTATATTATATATAGTTTTGTATTTATATACTATATATAAGTTATATATATATATATTATATATACCAGATGGTGGGCCTCTATGGGCCCCACCATGATGCATGTGTTGCTCCAACCCATCCAACCATTTTGAAAGATAATTTTGGAGCTGGAGTCCAAAATTAGACAAATCTAGGATTAGGTGAGCCACCTTATAGAAAGTAGTGGATTTAATTGTCCACCATTAAAATCCTTGGGCCACCCATTTTGGACCAGTATGATATTTGTTTTTCCCTTTCAGGTCATTGTGACCTTATGATCAGATTGGATGGGAAATAAATACTATCGTGGGCCTTGGGATTTCAATGGTAGAAGTCATTATCACCACTTATGTAAGGCCCATGTTATGGGGCCCATTCGATGTATTTGTGGCCGTTATAGAGGCCCACCTTGATGTGTATTTGTGGCCATTACTGAGGCCCTTCTTGATGTGTGTGAAGCTGTTGTTGAGGCCCACTTTGATGTGAATGTAAGGCCTATGTTAGGAGGCCCATTTGATGTATTTAAAGGCCCATGGGATATGACCCATTAAAATGTACATAAGGCCCATTAATGCGGCCCACTTGATTTATATAAGGCCCATATGAGGCAGCCCATTTGATGTATCCGAGGACTATGGGTCGAGGCCTAATGAGATGTATATAGGTCCATTGCAATGTGTGATTCCCCATGGTTTGTGTAATGATATTTATGGCGGACTGTGCCTTGGGAGCAATGTTGGTTTGACGTCCACATTGTAAGTACAATGTTGGTTAAATGTTTGCATTGTGACTCTCCCTAGGGCCCATTGATAGGCCCGTACTTACTATGTGTAGGCCGTCTAGGCCCATCTTCGTTGTAAGGATAGTTCATCACCTTATAACATGCTTATAGCTCAATGATTTATGCCCATACGCATCATATGTATGCTTGATATGAGAAATGTTTGATCATAGCATAAGCCGTTGGGCTGAGACATTTACGGGACTCCTTATGAGACGGAGTGCTCCACATGATCGTGTGGTACGCATGAGATTGCTGCATGATTGTACGGTGAGACTCATGCATCTCGCATATGTGTGACTTGATTACTGCACGCCCTAGCGACATCAAGGCCGTGGCTCCACAGGCACATCGGGGATGGCCGTATCGGATACCTGAAATACTTTGTTCTAGCACTGTGGGTACTTAGTGTCCTTGGGTGAAAGTCCCAGAACCTTTTTGGTACCAGGAGATGCTCCAACGTCTAGACCGAGTGAATACACGAGCACCAGACCGCGTCTCCCACTGTATCGTGGTCGGTTGGAAAAAGGTGTGACCTTATCCGCCTGAGTGAGGGGGCTATAAGCTAGGCTGAGTTTGACTAGCTCGCAAATGTGTCCGCTATCGATGAGCCGAGTAGGTATTGACAGACTACTGGTCAGGCGGATAGTGTAGTCTCTTCCACTTGCTTGACTGTGTAGCTAGGTAGGAGGCAGTTAGTGTGAGGTGTATTAGACCCGGTGATATCCAGAGAGGAACTGTATTGATATGTGTACTTGATGAGTACTGGTACGCTTGCTTTGCATCTCGCATATGACATTTGGGTACATCAACCTCGCATCACATGGTCTTGGTATGGCCGATAGCATTTATGTCTTGCATTACATAGCTTTGGTATAGCTGATAGCATTCATGGACTTACCACATATTTTTCGCATTACTCTGATATTGTACACATGACACTCACCTTACACACACTTTCACCACCCTCTAAGCTTTTATAAGCTTATGCACGATAGGTGTGTGCAGGTGGCATTAGGTTGCAGCAGCGTTGAGCTCGGAGCGTGCAACAGTCTTCTGGAGCTTTTGGAGTTTCTGTTACTTTCATTATATTATATTTCCCTTTCATACACATTGTACTTAAAGTTTTTGATATAGTGGATATGTGGTATTGTTGTTTTGTGACTTGGTTATGCTTGTGGTTATGCTCCATTACATTATAAAAAAAATTCATACTGAAAATCCTCCTTGTAGGATCCCAGGATCGGAATCTGGCGTATGGGCGCTGGGAGCCGAGAATGGGGTACTACGGAGGCTGTTAGCGCCGGATTCGACGATCGAGAATTTTGTGAGCCCGGTTTCTGAGTTTGGGGCGTGACACATGTTGTGTTCGGATAGGATTTCCCTCGTTCGGTGAGCTCTGTATTATTTGTGTCATGTTTTAAATTTCGAGGATAAAATTTTTATTAGGAAGGGAGAGTTGTAAGACCCGTATCCTAGGCCGTACCATTCTATAGGCTTCTGCGGTCCTCCCGATCGAATTTCGGCGACCCGTGATCTTTTATCGGCAGTTGCGTACGATTCCGAGTCGTATTTCGTATTCCTGAGTCGGCTCTACCCAAGACTTGTACCAGTGCAACCTCACCGTCACCGCGGTTCTGACGCCGCAACTCGCGCAGTAAGGCGATACTCGCACCAGGAGATGTAGGCCCGTGTTCAGTTCAAGGAAAACGTCGCTTGTTGCAAATCCATAAAGAATTCATCACATCAATCACTTCACTTGTCAAAGTACACCCATCAAGTCAAGTACCCTATCCCATCCCCCAAGTACACTACACTATCCCCAAAGTCAACATTTCCATCCCATCGCTTACACACCCCATCACTCCTCTCCCATCATCTCTCTCTCTCTCTTTCATTCTCTCTTTCATTTTTCCTCTTAAGCAACCCACGTCCAAGCTCTCCATGAGAAGAGTCATCTGTGGCCCACTCCCTATATCCCAACTCCACCCTTGGATCATCATCTCCACCGTTGAAGGAGTACTTTTAGAGCATTTGAAGGTTAGGGAGGAAGAAGAAGGATAGGTGGGTGCTTCTCTCTCTCTCTCTCTCTCTCTCTCCCCCTCTCTTTTTCATTTGTTTTGTGTGTGAAGATGTGATTGTGTGGCCCACTTAATGAGTTGTGAGATGTCCAAACCGTTCATCAAAGGGACCTCACATTGATGTGGGTCTTATGCACACCATCCAACCATTTGGCGGCCCAGCCTGGTAGCATGTATGTGGGTGGGACCCACCTTAAATAAATGTGTTATATGCAACCTTCCAGCGTCCAGGGACGCTGGACGTTGCCAACAAGTGAAGTGTGAGCTAATGGTGGGTGTACTGACGTAAGTAGCAAAGAAAAAAGAAAAATGAGTTTGGGAAGGGTTGTCCATGTAGGCCCCGCTTCGGTGTATAAATTCAATCCACGCCATCCATCCTTTTCCCCATACCATTTTAGGCGTTGAGCCAAAAAATGAGGTTAATCTGACACTCAAGCGAGCCATAGCATAGCAAACAGTGTGTCTATCATTGAAATCTACCTTGTTGTTTTGATGTACCAAAATATAGCTAATATTGGGCTCATTTGGTCTGTCTTGGGCAGTAAAGACCAATGGGTTGGGTGAATTTTGTTGATGCGGGCCCTACCATAGAAAAACCTCTGAAAAACTCGATTTAAAAACACACACACACACACACACACACACACACACACATATATATATATATATTTATGCAGCAGTGCTACTGCTGCTAGAAGCCGCAGGTAGCGCCTGTTGCGTTTGTGCGGGCTGATAGGGACCACGATCCCATGTGTGGGCCCCACCGTGATGCGTCTTAACCATCCACACCGTGCATTAGTGGGCCCCTTGAGCCAGTGGGGCCTCCACCAAAAATCAGCCGTATACATGGCTCGGGCGGCCCACATCATAGGAAATAGTGAGATTGAACGGTTGCCATTGAAATCCTTTTTGGGTTGACAACAATTTTGGATCATTGTGAAATTTATTTTTCCCCTGCATCCAGGTCTGCGTGACCTTATGAACGGGTTGTATTGCAAATAAGCATTATGGTGGGCCCCACATGGAACCACAGTGATGTGTGTGTTTTATTCACACCGTCTACGGTCCACTACCATGGACGGTGGAACCCACAGTGATGCATGTGTTTTAGTCACACCGTCCACAGCTGTGGACGGTGGAGCCCTCCATGGTTTATGTATTTTATCCACACTTGGACGGTGGGACCTACCATGATGCATGTGTGCATCCAATCCGTCCATCTATCTTGAAAGATCATTTTTATGACGTGAGAAAAGAATGGGACAGATCTATAGTTCAAGTAGACCCCGCCCTTGAAAATAGTGTGGATAGTGACATCCACCATTCAAAACTTTTAAGGGCCACAGTAGTTTCCAGTAAGCTGATAATTATCGTCACTTCATCTATCAATATGTTAACTTATGAATGGGTTGGATTTGTGAACCACAGCTTGGTGAGCCCAACTGATGCTTGTGAATGTTTTAATGGAGGCTAAACCTCGTAACTGTGTACCTGGTGTGGCCCACACAAGTCACAGATTGACTTGATTTTTAAGTCTTAGGCCCCACCATGATGTGTGTATTATACACACAGTTTTCAGCTATTTTATTGGGTCGTGGGACCCATTGCATTGTATGGCACACCATGTTGTACATGTTTCGTCTATGTCATCCACTTATGCGACCCACCTAGGTGTGTGTGTGTATAGCAAGCACATTGTCCATCTGATGGGGCTCATTTGGAATGTGCAGGGCCCACCTTGATGAGTTGCACATGCGGCCCATTTGATGAGGCCCGACGCAATGTAATTGACACCCAAGCATAAGGCCCATTTGATGTATTCGAGGCCTAGATGCGTGGCCCATTTGATATGCATATGACCCATGTGCCACGTTGATGTGATTGTGGCCTTTATCGAGGCCCAATATGATGTTTTTATGGCCCATCTTGATATATTAGTGCAGCCCATTGATGCAGCTCGTTTGATGTGTATGATATGAGGCCCATTAGTGCGGCCCATTGTGATGTATTTGGCCCACCGTGATGCAGCCCATTGTAACGTGTGTGAGACCTATCATGATGTGTTTTGGCCCATGTGGTAGAGTCCACTTGCCTCGTATTTAGGGTCCGTATGATGGGCCCACTTACTTGAATCTTAGGTCTATGGGCAAGGCCCATTGTGATATGTATTAGGCCCATGATGTGTTGTATTCGTACTGTCTGTCCATTTAATGGACGTGTGGTCCGCCTTGATATAAGATTTCATCCACGCCGTCTAGGGACGGGGGACCACCATGATGTATGCCTTATCCACACTGTCCGTGGGACATGAGACCCACATGATGTATGCATTTTATATCTACATCGACCATCTAGTTGGGGCCCATTTGCTGTATGTGCAGGGCCTACCAATTGTGCTTTGGTGCGACCATTGATGCAGTCTAATTGATGTATATCGAGGCCCATGGGTCGTAGCCCATTGTGATGTATATTTGAGGCCCAGATGTGTGAGGCCTATTGTGATGTAGTTGCGACCCATATGATAAGGCCTGGTATGATGTATCTGAGAATCATTTGGTAAGGCCCAATGAGATGTAATTCCGGCACATAATATGCGGCCCATTGTGATGTATATAAGCCCAAGCATGTGGCCCGTTGTACAGTATGTGGCCCATTTGGCGAGGCCCGATGTGGTGTATATGTGGCCCTTGTATGAAGCCCATTGCGATGTATATTAGGCCCTTATGTGATGTCGCCGGCCGACTATACGTTTAGCTTTATTTGGGCCACTCCTTGGGAGAAATGTTGGTTAAATGTCCACATTGATGGGCCGTGATGGTTAAATGTCCATATTGTGAGCCTGGTTAGGCCCATTTTCATCATCCTCTAGTTGGTTACCCCAAAAGTATGTGCCCCATTAATATTGCTTGGACCATCATCGGCCATCCATATATCTTGAGGCCGATTCCGATTGACTGGCCGATTTACCGATTTTCGATTATCGATTTCCGAAAATCGATCGAGGACGATTATCGATCGATTCCGATTGACGTGACCGATTTACCAATTTCGATTGTTAAGGCCGATTTCGAATGTTGAGGCCGATTGTCGAGACCTATATGATGTATACACGACCCGTAGTTGAGGCCTATTGTGATGTGTATTCAGCCCGTGTTTAAGGCCTAATGTAATGAATAGGAGGTCTATGTAATGAGGCCCATTGTGATGTATTAAAGACCCATGGGCAAGACCCATTGTGATGTATTCGTGGCCCATGGGCAAGGCCCATTGTGATGTATATTAGGCCTAAGATGCATGGCCTATTTGATGTATTCGAGACCCATGTGCGGAGCTCACATGTCATGTATTTGAGGCCCATGAGCAAGGCCCACCTATTATGTATATGTGGCCCTTGAGTAAGGCCCATTGTGTTATATATTTAGCCCTTGTGTAGGGCCATTTGTCCACTATATGTTAGGCTCTATGTGGGTCATTCCTTGGGGGCAATGTTGGTTAAATGTCCACATTGTCGATGGCGGTTAATGATATCGATTATGAGTATGTAACAGCATAGCATCATGATACATGCCCATACGCATCATTTGCATGTTTGTTATGAAATGTGGTTGATCATTGCATATGTCGTTGAGCATGTTGTTATGAGACTCCCTGATAGGCGGAGGTTATCTCACACGAGCGCACAATATGCGTAGGATTGATGAAAGACTGGATTGTATGACTCATGCATCTTGCATTATGATTACTATACGCCCTAGCGACATCAGGGTCGTAGCCTCCATAGTCCTATTGTGGATGGCTAGACAGGACACCGAAAATTTGTTCTAGCATCGGGCTGCTATAGATGGCCCTGGGTGAAAATCCCTAAACCCTCTTGGTACCAGAGGACGCCCCAACGTCGAGACCGAGTGGATACATGAGCGCCCGAGTGCCGAATACCAAGAGGCCGCGTCTCCCACTGTGTCGTGGTCTGTTGGGAGGCGGTGTGGCCTTACCCACCCAATCGCGGCGGGCATTGCTAGGCTGAGTTTGACCAGCTTGTGAATGGGTCCGCTATGGACGTGCCGAATAGGTATTGGCAAACTATTGGCTAGGCGGATAGTGAGGTTTCTTACGCTCGTTTGGACTATGCGGCTGGGAGAGCGGCAGTGCCATTTGGAGTGTACTAAACCCCGGTGATGATCCCAGAGATGAACAGTACTGATATGTGGACTTATTGAGCAGGAGTTGCATACTCATTCATTCATTCATTCACTATCCACTCGGGCTGGTGGTGCACAACTATTTGTTACGTGTACCTTCGCAATGACTAGGATTTCATTTGGGGTGCGCAGCTAACCTGAGATCAGGTGTTTGCCACATTAAGTCTGACTATCCAAATTTAAGTATGGGACTGATTTGGATAGAAGTCCCTTGTGATGGACCCCATAGCCTGCGATACTATGTATTATCATCCCGACTTCACATTCCAGCATGGTCATTCCGTTCGCACCACATGTTGCATTACATTCGCGGCATATGACATTTTGGGTTACCTGTGTTTTTGCATTTATATGGTTTAGATATATCATCTGATATTTGACTCTTTATGACTCCTTATTTGTATAGTTGATTTGTATCACGCATTCTGATATTGCTTGACTAATGGACTTGTCAGTATTTTCGCTTACTATGATAACATATGATTCATGACCTTGCGCCTATTTCTACATTATATGATAATGACATTGCGTTGAATACTTGACACTTACCTTATGCACACACTTACACCACCCTCTAAGCTTTCTATAAGCTTATGCACGATAAATGCGTGGAGGTAATGATAAGTTGCAGAAGCAGCGTTGAGCTTGGAGCGTGCAACCGTCTTCTTGAGCCTTGATTTTTATGTATTTCCCTTTCAGAATGGTATTCAAAATTTATATTAGTAGATATATGATGATGATGTTGCCTTTGTGATTTGGGTATACTTATGGTTATGCTTATTATGAGTTAAGTGTACATTGGAAAATCCTCCTTGTAGGATCCCAGGATTAGAATCTGGTGTATGGACTCTAGGAACCTAGAATGGGGTACTACAGAGGCTGTCGGCACCGGATTCGGCGATCGGGATTCCAGTGAATCCGATTTCTGGATTGGGGGCGTGACACGTAGGTTGCTCACGACTGGTTGTGGAGGGCCGTCAACCGGTTGTGGACACCTCACAACCAGTCGTAGAACGACTTTTTAAGATTGCGCTCAAAAATTCAAAATGCCGTTGGTTCTACGACCAGTTGAAGGGTTCCTAAGACCAGTCGTAGATGTGATTTTTACATATATAAATAGAACACGAATTTCAGAGTTTGAGATATAATTTCAAGTAAAATCAAGGCATCACTCTGAGATAAGTTTGTGTTCATTTTAAGCTACTCTGTGCATATTTAATATTCTCTTTTGTTAGCTTTATTTATTTGATTTTATTTCTATATTCCAATCTAAATTGAAAAGAGGAATTGTTGTATTCCTTCTTCTTAGAATCAAAATCAAATACAGCTAGCCCATCTGGTTTAAATTAAAATCAATTTAGAACTTAGAACCATTTCTTAAGTGAGTATTGGACATTGAACATTTATTCGAAATTCTACTCCGATTGGTTCTTCTGGGCTGTTACAAAAGGAGAATTCTAAGTATTTTACATTTATTGTAAATTCCATTCTTTTGGTTTTGTTTGAAGTTGTAACACCCTGAAATTCGAGGGTCGAGTAGCAACTCAACTCTCAAGCTCCAGAACATCACTTATGCAACATAGATGATGATGATTGAATGTTGTCTGTGTCAGTGCAATAAACATGAGTGAGATTATACCAAAACAGTCATTTATACTCCAGATCAATTGTATAAAGGCAAGCGAAAGACTGAAACTGTATATATAAGGTATGTAAAGAAACAAAACCATCTCAATCTCCAGAGTATGAACACTAACTGAGTAACCATATACAAGTATTGTTCCTGAATCAAAAGGTCAAAATACAACTAAAAAGATAAATCCTGAAATCCCCACGATCCAATCAGCCTAAGTAAAGTCGTCTGAGTACTGCATGTATGAGAACTCGTCCTGGTCTTCATCGTAGTCTGGCTCAGCCTCCTGAATCGACGTATCATCTACACCTGAGACAGAATCTGGTTGGTATGTACAACACCGTCCCGTAACGTGAGAGTGAGTAGCTAACTCAGTGGAACAATAAAACATAGGTTAACATGTTATCAATTCAATCAAGCAGTAATGATAAAGCAGTACAATCAAACAATCCTAACTACTCTTATTTTATGCAAGTATGAAATGACATGATGAATGCCCTTGCCAAACCACCCTCATGTGACACCATCTTACATTCGCGATATGCGTTCATCCCTCAGTGCTTCACATCTACCAGGCACATGCAGTGCGATGATGAGCATGATTACCGAGTAGTTATTAGTCCTTTCAAACAGCAGTATTGGGAAACTAAGGTACCTCCCTTGTATCATTCCCAAACATGATCCATTCTAGGGTCGTCAATTCTAGATAATCTCATACGATAGTATATTTCTAGGTCACTGCAAGGGCTGCCAAGGCTGTTACACGCAACCGTTACACCACTCCCCCATCACCTTTTTAACGGTTCATCACTAAAGTGATACAGGCCTAGTTTCATACTCTATACATTGCGGCAAAACTCGTCGCCTCACCGCAAATTTAGAGTATGCTCGAGGTCACTACAAAGGGCTCGTCACCAATCAGTGTAGGCCGACAACATGAATATAGTGTCTCATACCACCATAATCGGCTCACGAGTCAAGGTTGCTCACTGGTCACTACGGGGAGGCACGTGGCCCCAGCGTAGGCCGAGAGCTCGACCACGGTGTCCCATACCACCATGCCCGGTTCATGAGTCTTAGTGGATCGAGGTACCATGGTTAACGAGATTTCACTTGTAAGTTTGGTACCCTAGGTTCAAGCAGTAGCGTCCAAACATGGTGAATATACATTAGACATATCGAGTTACTTGACGAGCCTGACTGGCTCGAGCGCACGATCAACTGAACGACATGCACTTCGCGTGGCCTAACCACTGTCGCCAACTGAAGTACAACTCGGGTTCGTCAAACACATCTTACGTGGCGACATGAATCTCAACCACGAACTCAAGTCTGGTACCGATTGTATGGACTATAGACATAGTCCCAAACTCAATTAATCCTTACTTAGAACATGTATAGTAAAGCATAATAAACAAAGTAATTCAAGCATGTTAACAAGCATATCATAAAGCATGTTATAAAGCACTATATAAACAAGAATACAAACACATATATTTTATAAGTAAGCGGTTAAAGTAAACAACCACATGGAGAAAATCCTACACGTCTCTAAGGTAGTTGAGAATCCCATCTCAACACCTACCTAAAGTACCATCATCCAAACACTTACTCTCACTAGCATTTTCACAAACACTTAGAATACATAATTTCTACATACATAGTGTACATTAGCAAAACATGTATTAGGGCGAGTCCTTTCGCCAAGCAAGTATTTTATGCATATATAATATATTTATATAGCAAATAATCATGGCAAACACATTTCCAAAATTTATACGTATACGGTACGCTCTACAAATATCTAGAGTATGTAAAATTCCATATTCTTCATCTTTAATCGAAACGGAAAACAGACAACACTTTGTACATGTGCAATTGCGCGCAGATCATGAATCTATCATTATCTGACATTGAAAGCATTGAAAACCATAACCTATATACCTAAAGTCCTCACCTTTTACCGTAGAATCGTAACGAATACGATAGGTTTGCCAAGCTTCCGTATTCAGCAGTTTGGTAACCTATAGAAAGAAATAGGTTAGCTATTTCATAACCTACAACCTTCACAACCCCCAAACAGATTAGGGTTAGGGTTTCTTACCTAGAAATAAAGTCGGTATCGCCGGAAAAGCGATGAGAATGGGCTGGTGCAGCTTGTGTAGCGACAGGGAATAGTAGTAGGGATTTTCTCCCACTTCTCTCACACTATCTCTCTCTTTTCTCACTTCTCTCTCTAGGGTTTCTCTCAAATTCGTATGGCTGTGAGAGAGAGGGTTCTAAGGTCCTTATATAGCCTAAAAACACACCGAAATAGACTTATGGTGAAGGTATACTTAGGTTATAACCAAAGTAACCCTTTTCCAGCTCAACGGAGCACTTCTGGTGGGCCTCCTTGAGCCAAAGGTCAGACTTAAGCTCACAGACACTGGATCCAGGTGGAGTTAAGTTTTCGTTTCAGTCGGATTCGCAGATCACGCGTGGCCGACCAGTTTCAGTTCAACGGTCAGCGGATTTCGATCTGAAATTCCAAGTACATGGATATGTTTATGAAATTTTTCCTGATCCGAGGGTGTATTTGGGTTAGATTCTGACGGTCTGGTTGCTTACAAAATGTCCGCAAGTAACAAGTCTCAGATTACTATTTGAGATATTTATTTTGTAAAGAAAAACAAGCGTTCTCACACTCCTCGCTCCGGACTCAAGCGAACAGCCGTGGGACACTATCTGGATTTGATTTCCGAGATGGTTGTCAAGCCCAGCGAGGTGGTCCCAAGTCCTTAACTTCGTATTATTCGGACTCCCGATGTGCTGTCCAGACCTGATACGGAGTTTCAATGTGCTCTCGAGAGCAGTCGGGTAATGAGTTTGATCCTAGATTTTAGGGTAATCTAGCGTCAATGATTCTACAAGTTTTGGGTCTTGCAGATCGTATTTAAAGTGATTCAAATGGATTTCATGGCTAATCTAGTTTAGCACTTAGTTAACTTTGTCAAATTTCTAAAGGATTTAATCTTAAGTGATTTCTGGTCGAGGTGGTGTAACATCCCGAAAAATCGGGGGTCGAGTAGTAACTCGACACCCGAGTTCCAAAATATCACTTATGCAACATAGATAATGATGATTGAATGTTGTCCGTAATGGTGCATTGAACATGAGTGAGATTAACCCAAACAACATATCATACTCCAGAGACAGTTAAATTGCAAGCGGAAGACTGTGATAGATATATAAAATATATAGCAAACTGTGATGAGTCTCCAGAGTGTGATAACATTACCAGGTTAATAAATTTCAAGTACATTTCTAAAATATACCAAATGTGTAAGTGTAATGTCTTCTATCCCAAGTACCATAGCCCCGTCAATACAATACCAGATCTTCATAGACCTGCCAGAGATTACATGTAGGAGAACTCCTTCTCAACATCATAGTAGCAGTCCGGCTCTGCTTCATAAGCATCGCCAACACCTGAAACTCAACAAATCTAGTTGGTGTGTACAACACCGTCCCGTAACGTGGGAGTGAGTGATCAACTCAGTGGAACAGTAAAGTATAGGTTAACATGTTATCAATTCAGTCAAGAAGTAATGATAAAGCAGTAAAATCAAACACTCCTAACTACTCTTATTAATGCAAGTATGAATGCAGTGATGATGTATGCCCTCACCACACCCTCCCTCGTGCGACACCATCTTACGTTCGCTGCATGCTTTCATCCCTCAGTGCTCCACATCTTCCAGGCACATGCAATGCATGATGAGCATGATTACCGAGTATTTATTAGTCCATTTCAAACAGCAGGATTGGGAAGCTAAGGTACCTCCCTTGTATCATTCCCAAACATGATCCATTTTAGAGTCGTCAGTCCTAGTTAATCTCAGACGATGGTGTGTTTTCTAGGTCACTGCAAAGGCTGCTAGGGCTGTTACGCATAAAGGTTACACCACTCCCTCATCACCTCTTTAACGATTCATCACTATACAGAAACAGGCCTAGTTCATACTCCGTACATCGCGGCAAAACTCTAAGGCTCACCTCGATTCCAGAGTATGCTCGAGGTCACTACAAAGGGTTGTCAGGGTTGTTGCTCGCATTCGTTGCACCACTCCCCCATCACCTTATCAATGTAGGCCGACAATATGAATATAGTGTCCCATATCACCATAATTGGCTCACGAGTTTGGTTGCTCACTGGTCACTACGGGGAGGCACGTGGCCCCAGCGTAGGCCGACAGCTCAACCAGAGTGTCCCATACTTCTATGCCCGACTCATGAGTCTTAGCGGATCGAGGTACCATGGTTAAAAGGGATTCCACTGGTAAGTTTGGTACCCTAGGTTCAAGCAGTAGCGTACAAACATGGTGAACATACATAAGACAGATCGGGTTACCTGACGAGCTCGGCTAGCTCAAGCGCACAACAAGTTGAACGACATGAAGTGCATAAGCACTTCGCGTGGCCAACCACTATCGCCAACCGAAGTACGACTCGAGTTCGTCGAACACATCACACGTTGCAAATGAATCACAGCCACGAATTCAATTCTAGTACCGATTGTCTGGACTATAATCATAGCCCCAAACACAATCAATTTCAAATAGTAAAGCAGTAATGGATCAAGGTTCAAATCATACAACCAAAGTCTGATATTATTCGTTTAGGGCTGCTAGGGCTGTTGCACGCATTCGTTGCTCCACTCCCCCATCACCCATGACGGATCATACAACGTAAACATGAATTTAACATATGCATTACATAGATAAAATCATAAAAGCAGTTGAGCATGTTATGAAGCACAACACAAGCATGAGTTTGTACATATTCAATTCCTAATCACATAGCTATCCAAGGAAATCATACACATAGTTAAAGGAGCCGAGAATCATATCTCAACACCCTTAAACATTACAATTTACTAACTACTACTCATTCAGACATTTCAACAAACACTTTAAAATACATGCATCAACATACATGAGATATGTTGATCACATAGATATAAGGCAAAATCCTTTCACTAGGGAGTTACCCCAATCATAACACGCATACACCCACGACGGATAGTCATGGCAAGCAGGAATCCAAGTTCCATATTCATTCAGTCATTTCCACAAACACTTGGGCCACACATTTTAGCATATATAGTGTGTATTGGTCGTGGCGTGATTTAGGGCAAATCCTTTCGTCAAAGGGGTATCGCCAATACAACAATCAATTATCCATGACAATTAGTCATGACAAGCACGAATGAGAATTCTATACTCATTCAGTCATTTTCATAAACACTTAGAATACACTATTACAACATACATGGTGTATGTTAGCAAAACATGTATTAGGGTTATCCTTTAGCCAAGCGATTATTTTATCCATGTATAATATATTCATACAACAAATAATCATGACAAGTACATCTCCAAAATTTATACGTATACGGTATTTTCTAGAATTCAAAATTCCAACATACATAGTGTATATAAGCGAAACAAGTATTAGGGCGAATCCTTTCACCAAACAGGTAATTTATCCACATATAATATATTCATACAGCAAATAATCATATCATACACATTTCTAAAATTTGTACGTATACGGTACTTTCTTCAAATACCTAGAGTATGTAGAATTCCATATTTTTCATCTTTAATCGAAACGGAAAACAGATAGCACTTTGTACATGTGCAATTGCATGCAGATCATGAATCTATCATTATCTGACATTGAAAGCGTTGAAAACCATAACCTATACACCTAAAGTCTGCACCTTTTATCGTAAAATCGTAACGGATCCGATAGGTTTGCTAAGCTTCCGTATTCGGCAGTTTGGCAACCTATAGAACGAAATAGGTTAGCTATTTCATAACCTACAACTATCAAAACCCCAAAACAGATTAGGGTTAGGGTTTCTTACCTAGAAACGGAGCTGGAATCGCCGGGAAAGCGATTAGAACAGGGTGGTGGAGCTCGTGAAGCGGCAGGGAAACATGGCAGGGAGATTCTCCCACATCTCCCACACTTTCTCTCTCTTTTCTCTTTCCTCTCTCTAGGGTTTCTCTCAAATTCGTATGGCTACAATGAGAGAGGGTTTAAGGTCCTTATATAGTCTAAAAACTCACCGAAATAGACTCCAGGTCAAAGTATACTTAGGTTATAACTAAAGCGGGACTTTTCCATCTCAACAGAGGACTTCTGGCTGGCCTCCTTGAGCTAAAGGTCGGACTTAAGCTCACTGACACCGGATCTACGTTTAGTTAAGTTTTCGTTTCGGTCGGGATTCCAAATCACGCGTGGCGGACCAGTTTCAGTTCAATGGTCAGCGGATCTCGATTGGAGATTCCGAGTACATGTAAATGTGTATGAAATTTCTCCTGATCCGAGGGTGTAATTTGGTCTGATTCAGACGATCTGGTTGCTTAAAACTGATCCGCAAGCAACACGTGCCAGATTACTATTTAAGATATTTATTTTGTAAAGAAAAAAGTGTTTTCACACTCTCTCGCTCCGGACTCAAGTGAACAGTCGTGGGACACTGTCTGGATTTGATTTTCGAGATGGTTGTCAAACCTAGCAAGGCGGTCCTAATTCCTTAACTTCGTGTTAATCGGACTTCCGACGTGCAGTCCAGATCTGATACGGAGTTTCGAGATGCTCCCGAGAACAACCGGGTGATGAGATTGATCCTAGATTTTAGGGTACCCTAGCGTCAATGATTCTACAAGTTTTGGGTCTTGCAGATCGTATTTAAAGTGATTGGTGCTAATTTCACAGGTACTCTAGTTTAACACTGGCTAATTCTCGCCTAATTTCTAAAGGATTTAGTCCTGTATGATTTTTGTCTGAGGTGGCACTTAGTCCTTTGTAGTTTATATATAAAGTGATCCAAGTTAAACTACTTAGCTAGTTTAGGATAGTGTCTAGGATGAAAGTGCTTAGAAAAATTTGAGAGAACAAGGTGGTGAAGGGTGGGATTTGTGAAGGAAATGGGTTCAGAAGCGATTTTAGACTGTGGGATTCAGTTCTGCCAAGTTAATAAGGCGTTAGGAGCGACCCATTGCCTAAGGACGTCTAATCCCAGGTTGGGAAAAATCCGGGCTGTTACAGGTGGTACTCGGGCCATTGTACGAATTTTTTTTTTTGAGTCGTTACAAAGGTTTAACCAGAAAAATCTCAATTTTGTTGGTTATCTAAGGAGAGCCAGAAAACTCAGAAGTGGGGTTTTTGAATTGTGTAGGCCCATTCGAAAAGACACAATTGTGAAGGTTTTATGTGAACTTGTGAAACCTATTTTGATAATGAACGCTAATATCCCCTATGTGAGGATATTAGGAGTGGAGTAGCAATCTATGTGGCTGTTGTTTAACAGTTGGTGAATACACAAACGAACCACTATAATTCTTTGTGTATTGTGGGTTGAATGGTTGCTTAATTTCTTTTCTTTTATCATTCAAGTTTGTGGAATGTATGTGTGGATGTGAATGTTGTAAATTTATATTTAAATTCTTACAATTTATTTCAATTCCTTGATATTTATTTATTCCTTTTCAGTTTGATTTTTTGATACAAAGAACGTTCTAGAAATAAGGTTGTCGTACCATAAACCCTTGGTTTTTATGGTGTAAGGTTGTCCTTAGAACAACATTTGTTTCAACCTCTCAATACATGTTTATTAAGGTTGCTTTACATTTTAGCATTATGAACTGATTTTATTTATTTGGTTATCTCATTATTTTATTCTGCTATAATTAATTTAAATTTCACATTGTCTTATTCACCCCTCCCTCTAGGACATATAGCTAGGCCTTTTCAAGTGGTATCAAAGCCTAATAGCTTATTTTTAATTCTTTATTCTTGGATTTATTTCCTGAGCTAACGATCTAAGCTATATATAAGATGTCAAATTTTGATAGCCTTTCAGTCATTAGGCCTCCACCATTTGATGGCTCCAATTATGCCTATTGGAAAGCCAGGATGATGATTTTTCTTAAATCCATGGATGAGAGCGTGTGGCAAGCCACAGTGACTAAATGGATCCCTCCTACCATTGAAGTGACTGGTATCGATGGATCAAAATCAATAAAAGTCTCACCTTATTTTTCATGGACCACACTTCAGAAAAGTGAGAGTAGTGCCAATGCAAAAGCACTAAATGCAATCACTTGTCCACTATCACCGGATGAGTTCAAAAGAATTATATCCTGTGATACTGCAAAGCAAGCTTGAGATATATTAGAAATGACACACGAGGGAACATTAATTGTCAAAAAATCTAAAGTCCAAATCCTCACAACCAAATTTGAGGAAGTACATATGGAAGAAAACGAAATGTTTATGGACTTCTATACTAGATTGAATGACATTATGAACTCTATGTGGGTTCTTGGCGACAAAATCCCTGAAAGTAAAGTATGTGCTAAGATATTGTGCTCACTTCCTGAACGGTTCAATTCTAAGGTAACTTCGTGATGCAGACAATATGAGGGTAGAAGAATTAGTTGGGTCTTTACAGACTTATGAGTTAACTTTTAAAGCTCCAAAAGGTAAATCTATTGCCCTTAAATCATCTAAAAGTATTTCTCAAGAAAATTCTGATTTAGAAAATTCTGAAGACTATATGGCTCTTTTAGCGAAAAAGTTTTATAAAATTTTCAAAAGTAAAAAGAGGGTTGATTTTCAAAAATTAAATGATAAGAAAAGATCTAAAACCAGAACTTGAAAATCTTTGAAAGATCGTCAATGTTACAACTGCCAAGAATATGAGCATTTAGCAAACAAATGTCCTAAAAAGGACAAATCTAAAAAGAAAGGAATGTTGGCTACTTGGGATGAATCTTCTGGCACTGAAGCCTCTTCTGAATCAGAAGATTCTAAAACTGAGTCGGGCAATGAATTTAAAGCCCTTATGACTCTAGCCAAGTTCACCTTTTCAGATCATGATGATTCAACTAGTGAAGAAAATTTGAATAGTGATCATGAAAATGAAGAAGATCTACAAGATGCTTATAATGGCCTATTCAAGGAAAGTTGTAAAATTGTTGTAAAACAAAAACTTCAAAAAGAAAAGTTTTTAAAGCTTAAAGAAAATTTTGAGTCTCTTATTTTAGAAAAATCTCATATTTCAGATTGTTTTGAAAAGATTAAATGTGATTTAGAATTTAAAACCTCCCTGATTGAAAAACTTAAATCTAAAAATGATAAACTTAAGCTTGAAAACTCTTCACTTTTGAGTTTAAAAGATACATGGAGGTATGCCCAAGGAGATCCAAAGTTTGAAAAACTTGTATACGGATCTAAAACACGTGGCGATAGATCCGGGTTGGGCTATGATAAGAATATACCTTCTAAACAGAAGAATACTCCTCTTAAGTTTATGAATGGAGAAACCTCTAACTCAAAAGGGAAAAGTATTAATCAAAGTTTTTCTAAAAATACTAAAACTTTTCAAAAACCTAAAAGCAATTATGTCAACTATAAATCTCAAATCGAAAACCCATTAGCTGAAAAAATAGTTGATTTGCTTAAGGAGCTCTTAAAGTCTAACTCAGTAGGTCTTTCTTACAACTACAGATAGAAAAAACCAACTATGTTCCTAAACCCAAAACAGTTATGAAATGGGTTCATAAGGTTACTTGCTTGGTTGCCCACACGACTTTCAAAGCTACAAGCCATTCAAAGTGGTACCTTGATAGTGGGTGCTCCAGGCATATGACAGGCGATAAGGCTTTATTCATCGATCTTAAAGATACGACTGATGGATCAGTCACATTTGGTGATGGTAGCAACTGCAAGATTATTGGCCAAGGTACGGTTCAACTCTATAACCTCCCCTTATTTAAGAATGTTTTATATGTTGAGGGGCTAAAACACAACCTGTTAAGCATATCTCAAATATGTGATAATAATCATAGCGTGAAGTTTTCTAATAAAGGTTATGAAATCTTAAATAAAAAGGGTTCTGTAATATTAACTGGTCCCAGGACTTCTGAAAATTGCTATATTGTAAGTGATGGTAGCTCATCTAATCAATCGTGCTACATAGTCCATATCGATGAAACAAAATTATGGCATAAACACCTTGGACATGTAACTACCGTAATTTATACAGATTGAGCAAGAGTGAACTAATAAGAGGTCTACCTAAATTACAAAAAGTAGACAAAATATGTGGCGAATGCCAGTATGGCAAGCAGATAAGGAACTCTCACAAAAAGGTGAACTCCAATGTCATATCTAGACCACTCGAGCTTCTCCATATGGACCTTATAGGATCTACCAGGACAGAAAGTCAAGGTGGAAAAAGATACATACTGGTAATCGTGGATGATTTTACCAGATTCACTTGGGTAGCCTTCTTAAGGGATAAATCAGAAACCCTTGATGAAGTAAAAAGATTCTTAAACGGATCCAAACCGAAAAAGGTTCTCAAGTTTGTAAGATCCATAGTGATCATGGATCTGAGTTCGAGAATAGCAGTTTTGAGAAATTCTGTAGAGATCAGGGAATATCGAATGAATTTTGGAAAGAAAAAATAGAGTGCTTCAAGAAATGGGAAATGTAATGTTGAATAGTATGAAGCTCCCTAGAAATCTTTGGGCTGAAGCCGTAAACACTGCGTGCTATATTATCAACCAAGTTTATACATGTAAATCAAATAATAAAACTGCTTATGAACTTTAGTTTGATAAGAAGCCCGTTGTCAAATACTTTCAAGTTTTTGGCAGTAAGGGCTATATTTTGTGTGACGTGAAAATCTAGGAAAGTTTGACACAAAAAGTGATGATGGGATCTTTTGTAACATACTGAATTTTTGCCAACCTGGGATTAGACGTCCTTAGGCAATGGGTCGCTCCTAATACCTTATTAATTTGTCAGAACTCAATCCCAAAGTCTAAAATCGCTTGTGAACCCATTTCTTTCACAAATCCCACCCTTCACCACCTTGTTCTTTCAGTTCTTCTAAGTACTTGCACCCTAGACGCTATCTTAAACTAGCTAAGTAGTATAACTTGGATCACTTTATATACAAACTACAAAGGCCCAGGTATCACCTCGGACAGAAATCACTCAAGACTAAATCCTTTAGAAATTAGGCAAGAATTAGCTAGTGTTAAACTCGAGTACCTGTGAAATTAGCACTAATCACTTTAAATACGATCTGCAAGACCTAAAACTTGTAAAATCATTGACGCTAGGTTACCCTAAAATCTAGGATTAATCTCATTACCAGGCTGCTCTCGGGAGCATCTCGAAACTCCGTATCAAATCTGGACCGCACATCGGGAGTCCGAATAATACGAAGTTAAGGAATTAGAACCGTCTTGATGGGTTTGACAACTATCTCAAAAATCAAATCCAGATAGTGTCCCAGCGCTATTCGCTTGAGCTCGGAGTGAAGAGTGTGAGAAATGTGAAATTAATTCAAAATAAAATATCTCAAATAGTAATTTGCACCTCTCGCTTGCGGATCAGTTTTAAGCAACCAGACTGTCAGAATCAGACCAAATTACACCCTCGGATCAGGAGAAATTTCATACACATATCCATGTACTTGGAATCTCCGATCGAGATCCGCTGACCGTTAAACTGAAACTGGTCCACCACGCGTGATCTGAGAACCCTACTGGAACGAAAACTTAATAGAACCTAGATCCATAGTTTTTGAGCTTAAGTCTGACCTTTGGCTCAAGGAGGCCCTCCAGAAGTCCTCCGTTGAGCTGAAACAGGTCCGCTTTTGTTATAACTTAAGTATACTTTGACCTGGAGTGTATTTCGGTAAGTTTTTAGGCTATATAAGGACCTTAAACCCTCTCGCATTCCAGCCATACGAATTGGAGAGAAACCCTAGAGAGAGAAGAGAGAAGAGAGAAAAGAGAGAGAAAGTGTGGGAGATGTGAGAGAATCTCCCTGCCACGTTTCCCTGCCGCTCCACGAGCTCCACCACTCCGTTCTAATCGCTTTCCCGGCGATTCCAGCTCCGTTTCTGGGTAAGAAACCCTAACCCTAATCTATTTTGGGGTTGTATAGGTTGTAGGTTATGAAATAGCTAACCTATTTCATTCTATAGGTTACCAAATTGCCGTATACAGAAACTTAGCAATTCTATCGACTCCGTCTCGATTCTACGATAAAAGGTGTGGACTTTAGGTGTATAGGTTATGGTTTTCAATGTCAGATAATGATAGATTCATGATCTGCATGCAATTTCACATGTACAAAGTGCTTTCTGTTTTCTATTTCAATTAAAGATGAAGAATATGGAATTTTACATACTCTAGGTATTTGTAGAAAGTACCGTATACGTATAAATTTTGGAAATGTGTTTGCCATGATTATTTGCTGTATTAATATAATATATATGGATAAAATACTTAGTTGGCGAAAGGACTCGCCATAATACTTGATTTGCTAATATACACTATGTATGTAGAAATAGTGTATTTTAGAAAGTACCATATACGTATAACTTTTGGAGATGTGTTTGCCATGATTATTTGCTGTATGAATATATTATATATGCGTAAAATACTTGCTTGACGAAAGGACTCGTCCTAATACATGTTTTGCTATTATACACTATGTATGTTATAATAGTGTACTCTAAGTGTTTGTGAAAATGCTTGTGAGAGTAAGTGTGTGGATGATGGTGCCTTAGGTAGGTGTTGAGATAGGATTCTCAACTACCTTAGAAACATGTATGATTTCCCCCATATGGGTCGTTTACTTTAACCACTTATGAAATATATGTGTTTGTATTCCTATTTATATAGTGCTTTATAACATGCTTTATAATATGCTTTATGATATGCTTGTTAACATGCTCAACTGATTGTATGATTTTATTTATGTAAGGCATATGTTTAAATTCATGTTTATGTTGTATGATCCATCATGGGTGATGGGTGAGTGGTGTAACGAATGCGTGTAACAGCCCTGGCAGACCTAAACAGATAATACCAGACTTTGATTGTATGAGTTGAATCTTGATCCACTACTGCTTTATCTATCTGCAATTGATTGCGTTTGGGGCTATGATTATAGTCTAGACAATCGGTACTAGAATTGAATTCGTGGCTGTGATTCATTTGCCACGTAAGATGTGTTCGACGAACTTGAGTCGTACTTAGGTTGGTGATAGTGGTTGGCCACGCGAAGTGCTTATGCACTTCATGTCGTTCAACTTCTTGTGCGCTCGAGCTTGCCGAGCTCGTCAAGTAACCCGATCGGTCTAATGTATGTTCACCATGTTTGGACGCTACTCTTGAACCTAGGGTACCAAACTTACCAGTGAAATCCCTTTTAACCATGGTACCTCGATCCGCTTAGACTCATGAGCCAGGCATGGTGGTATGGGACACCGTGGTCGAGCTGTCGGCCTACGCTGGGGCCACGTGCCTCCTCGTAGTGACTAGTGAGCAACCAGACTCGTGAGCCGATTATGGTGGTATGGGACACTATATTCGTGCTGTCGGCCTACATTGATAAGGTGATGGGGGAGCGGTGTAACCTTTGTGCATAACAGCCCTGACAGCCCTTTGTAGTGACCTCGAGCATACTCTAAAATTGCGGTGAGCCTTAGAGTTTTGCCGCGGTGTATAGAGTATAAACTAGGCCTGTTTCTATATAGTGATGAATCGTTAAAGAGGTGATGGGGGAGTGGTGTAACCTTTGTGCATAACAGCCCTGACAGCCTTTGCAGTGACCTAGAAAACACACCATCGTCTGATATTAACTAGGACTGATGACCCTAGAATGGATCATGTTTGGGAATGATACAAGGGAGGTACCTTAGTTTTCCAATCCTGTTGTTTGAAATGGACTAATAAATACTCGATAATCATGATCATCATGCATTGCATGTGCCTGGAATATGTGGAGCACTGAGGGATGAAAGCATGCCGCGAACGTAAGATGGTGTCGCACGAGGAAGGGTGTGGTGAAGGCATACATCATGACTGCATTCATACTTGTATTAATAAGAGTAGTTAGGAGTGTTTGATTTTACTGCTTGACTGAATTGATAACATGTTAACCTATGCTTTACTGTTCCACCGAGTTGATCACTCACTCCCACGTTACGGGACGGTGTTGTACACACCAACCAGATTTGTTGAGTTTCATGTGATGGCGATGCTTATGAAACAGAGCCGGACTACTACTATGATGTTGAGGAGGAGTTCTCCTACATGTAACTCTCTGACAGGTCTATGAAGACCTGGTATTGTATTGATGGGGCTATGGTATTTGGGATAGGAGACATTACACTTCCTCACATTAGGTATATTTTAGAATTGTACTTGTAATTAATTAACCTGGTAACATCATCACACTCTGGAGACTCACCATAGTTTATATATGTTATTTATCTATCACAATCTTCCGCTTGCAATTTAACTGTCTCTGGAGTATGATATGTTGTTTTGGCTTAATCTCACTCATGTTCAATGCACTAATACAGACAACATTCAATCATCATTCATTTTGTTGCATAAGTGATGCGTTGGAACTCGGGTGTTGAGTTTATGCTCGATCCTCGATTTTCAGGGCGTTACATCTTTTTAGGATATTCTTTAAACAGTCGTGCATATCGTGTTCTAAACAACAGGACCGGTGTGATTCATGAGTCCATTAATGTGGTCATTAATAATCACTTGAATACACCTACCCCTAGTTCAGATACTGATGAAGTCCTTTTGATTAACACTTTAGATATTTCATCAAGTCAAGATAATTCTGAATTTAGGACTATTAAAGATCATCCAACCACTCAAATTCTTGGAAATCCTCTCACTGGTGTGTGCACTCGTAGACAATTAGAATACATATGTAACTATGTGTGTTTTACATCCCAGATTGAACCGATAAACGTAAAAGAAGCTCTTTCTGACAAAAACGGGATAGTAGCTATGTAGGAAGAACTTAATCAGTTTATTCGAAATGATGTCTGGTACCTTGTTCCTAGACCTATAGATAAACATATTATTGGAACAAAGTGGATTTTTAAAAATAAGTCTGATGAACTTGGAAATATTATTCGAAACAAGGCAAGACTGGTTGTACAAGGGTACACTCAAATAGAAGGCATTGATTACGATGAAACCTTTGCCCCAGTTGCTCACCTTGAATCAATCAGACTTTTTATATCCATTGCATGCTTTAAAACGATCAAAATTTACCAAATGGATGCAAAGAGTGCTTTTTTTAATGTCGATTTACATGAAGAAGTATATGTTAAACAACCTACAGGGTTTGAAGACCCTAAGTTTACTATTCATGTATACTGTCTTAAAAAAGCTCTCTATGGTCTAAAACAAGCTCCTAGGGCATGGTACGAAAAATTGACAAAGTTTTTACTAAGTCATAATTTTCAAATGGGTAGTGTCGATAAGACGCTCTTTGTTAAGAAACATAATGATGATATCTTAATGGTTCAAATCTATGTTGATGATATTATTTATGGATCAACATGTACTAACATGACTGTTGAGTTTACAGACTTAATGAAATCTAAGTTCGAAATGAGCATGGTTGGGGAATTAAATTATTTCCTAGGGTTGCAAGTAAAACAACAACCTAATGATATTTTTATTTCTCAAACCAAGTATGCCTTGAACTTGATTTAAAGGTTCGGATTTGAGAATGGTAAGAATTTTGATACTCCTATGAGTACAACTCTAAGACTCTCAAAGGACTCTACAGGTAAAGATGTGGATCCAAAATTGTATAAAAGTGTAACAACTCGAAAATTTCCGTACAATGGCCCGAGTACCACCTGCGACCAGAAATCACTTAGGATTAAATCCTTTAGAAATTTGACAAAGTTAACTAAGTGCTAAACTAGATTAGCTATGAAATCTGTTTGAATCACTTTAAATACGATCTACGAGACCCAAAACTTGTAGAATCATTGACGCTAGGTTACCCTAAAATCGAGGATCAAACTCATTACCCGACTGCTCTCGGGAACACATTGAAACTCCGTATCAGGTCTGGACCGCACATCGGAAGTCCGAATAATACGAAGTTAAAGACTTAGGACCACATCGTTAGGCTTGACAACCATCTCGAAAATCAAATCCAGATAGTGTCCCACGGCTGTTCGCTTGAGTCCAGAGCGATGAGTGTGAAAACGCTTAGTTTTCTTTATAAATAAATATCTCAAATAGTAATCAGAGACTTGTTACTTGCGGACATTTTGTAAGCAACCAGATCGTCAGAATCTGACCCAAATACACCCTCGGATCAGGAAAAATTTCAGAAACATATCCATGTACTTGGAATTTCAGATCGAGATCCGCTGACCGTTGAAATGAAACTGGTCTGCCACGCGTGATCTGGGAATCCGACTGAAACGAAAACTTAACTCCACCTTGATCTGATGTCTGTGAGCTTAAGTCAGACCTTTGGCTCAAGGAGGCCTATCAGAAGTCCTCCGTTGAGTTGGAAAAGGGTCACTTTGGTTATAACCTAAGTATACCTTCACCATAAGTCTATTTTAGTGTGTTTTTAGGCTATATAAGGACCTTAGAACCCTCTCTCTCACAGCCATACGAATTTGAGAGAAACCCTAGAGAGAGAAGAGAGAAAAGAGGGAGAAAGAGTAAGAGAAGTGGAAGAAGCTCCCTACTATTATCCCCTGCCGCTACACAAGCTGCACCACCCCATTCTCATCGCTTTCCCGGCGATTCCGACTTCGTTTCTAGGTAAGAAACCCTAACCCTAATCCGTTTTGGAGTTGTAAGGGTTGTAGGTTATGAAATAGCTAACCTATTTCATTCTATAGGTTACCAAATTGGCGAATACGGAAGCTTAGCAAACCTACCTGATTTGTTACAATTATACGATAAGAGATGAGGACTTTAGGTATATAGGCTATGGTTTTCAATGCTTTCAATGTCAGATAATGATAGATTCATGATCTGCATGCAATTGCACATGTACAAAGTGTTGTCTGTCTTCCGTTTCGATTAAAGACGAAGAATATGGAATTTTACATTTTCTAGGTATTTGTAGAAAGTACCGTATACGTATAAATTTAGGAAATGTGTTTGTCATGATTATTTGTTGTATGAATATATTATATATGGATAAAATACTTATTTGGCGAAAGGACTCGCCCTAATACATGATTTGCTAATATACACTATGTATGTTGAAATATCGTATTCTAGAAAGTACCGTATACGTATAAATTTTGGAAATGTGTTTGCCATGATTATTTGCTGTATGAATATATTATATATGCGTAAAATACTTGCTTGGCGAAAGGACTCACACCTAATACATGTTTTGCTAACATACACTATGTATGTTGAAATAGTGTATTCTAAGTGTTTGTGAAAATGCTTGTGAGAGTAAGTGTTTGGATGATGGTGCCTTAGGTAGGTGTTGAGATGGGATTCTCAACTACCTTAGAGACATGTATGATTTCCTCCATGTGGTTGTTTACTTTAACCGCTTACTTATGAAATATATATGTTTGTATTCTTGTTTATATAGTGCTTTATAACATGCTTTATAGCATGCTTTTTGATATGCTTGTTAACATGCTTGAATTACTTTGTTTATTATGCTTTACTCTACATGTTCTAAATAAGGATTGATTAAGTTTGGGACTATGTCTATAGTCCAGACAATCGGTACCAGACTTGAGTTCGTGGTTGAGATTCATGTCGCCACGTAAGATGTGTTTGACGAACCCGAGTCGTACTTCAGTTGGCGACGGTGGTTAGGCCACGCGAAGTGCTTATGCACTTCATGTCGTTCGGTCGATTGTGCGCTCGAGTTAGTCAGGCTCGTCAAGTAACCCGATATGTCTAATGTATGTTCACCATGTTTGGACGCTACTGCTTGAACCTAGGGTACCAAACTTACCAGTGAAATCCCGTTAACCATGGTACCTCGATCCGCTAAGACTCATGAGCCGGGCATGGTGGTATGGGACACCGTGGTCGAGCTGTCGGCCTACGTTGGGGCCGCGTGCCTCCCCGTAGTTACCAGTGAGCAACCAGACTCGTGAGCCGATTATGGTGGTATGGGACACTATATTCGAGCTGTCAGCCTACAGTGGTTGGTGATGAGCCCTTTTTAGTGACCTCGAGTATACTCTGAATTTGCGATGAGGCGACGAGTTTTGCTGCAATGTATAGAGTATGAACTAGGCCTGTATCAGCTTAGTGATGAACCGTTAAAAAGGTGATGGGGGAGTGCTGTAACCATTGTGTGTAACGGCCCTGACAGCCTTTGCAGTGACCTAGAAATAAACTATCGTATGAGATTAACTAGGACTGACGACCATAAAATGGATCATGTTTGGGAATGATACAAGGGAGGTACCTTAGTTTCCCAATACTGCTATTTGAAATGGACTAATAACAACTCGGTAATCATGCTCATCATGCATTGCATGTGCCTGGAAGATGTGGAGCACTGAGGAATGCAAGCATGTCGCGAACGTAAGATGGTGTCGCACGAGGGAGTATGTGGTGAGGGCATGCATCATGACTGCATTCATACTTGCATTAATAAGAGTAGCTAGTAGTGTTTGATTGTACTACTTTATCATTACTGCTTGACTGAATTGATAACATGTTAACCTATGCTTTATTGTTCCACTGAATTAGGTACTCACTCCCATGTTACGGGACGGTGTTGTACACACCAACCAGACTCTGTCTTAGGTACAAATGAGGTGACGACTCAGGAGGCTGAGCCGGACTATGATTAGGACCAGGACGAGTTCTCGTATATGCAGTTTGCTGGTGGATTTGACTAGACCGCCTGGATCGACGGGACTTACAGGACTTATTTCCTTAGTTGTACTTTTGACATTTTGTTCATAACACAGATATATGTATATGGTGACTCAGATGGGTTCGTACTCTGGAGAATGAAATGGTTTTGTTCTTTTACATACATATATATACAGTTCAGTCTTCCGCTTGCCTTTATACAATTGATCTGGAGTATGAATTACTGTTTTGGTATAATCTCACTCATGTTTATTGCACTAACACAGACAATATTTAATCATCATTTTCTATGTTGCATAAGTGATGTTTTGAAACTCGAGAGTTGAGTTGCTACTCGACCCTCGAATTTCAGGGTGTTACAAAAAGCGTGATTGGTAGTTTACTATATTTAACTGCTAGTAGACCTGATATTGCTTTAAGTGTTGGTATTTGCGCTAGATATCAGTCTAACCCTAAAGAGTCACATCTAATTGCGATTAAACGGATTATTCGATATGTTGCAAGTTCTGTAAATTTGGGTCTTTGGTATCCATGTGATACGAGTGTTCAGTTGGCTGGGTACACTGATGCTGATTGGACTGGGAATATCGATGATAGGAAATCAACCAGTGGTGGTTGTTTTTATTTTAGAAATTGTTTAGTTTCTTGGTTTAGCAAGAAGCAAAGTTTCGTATCACTCTCAACTGTTGAGGCTGAATACATTGCAGCTGGAAATGCATGTACTCAGCTTGTTTGGATGAAACGTATGTTAAGTGATTATGGAATAGCATAAGATTCTATGGTCTTATATTGTGATAATTCCAGTGTAATAAACATTTCTAAAAATCCAATCCAGCATTCACGTACCAAGCGCATTGACATTAGGTATCATTACATTCGTGAATTAGTGGAAGATAAAATAATATCTTTGGAATACATTCTGACTGAGACTCAACTTGCTGACATTTTTACTAAACCGCTCGACAAAAGCAGTTTAGTAAATTAAAATTTGAACTTGGTATGTGCAATTTTAATTGAATATTTTGCATATGTGTATCATAGTGTATATATATTTGATAATTTATGTGTTTAAATTTCAAATTTTTATAAAAAATTGCATATTTTAGGTGGTACACGACCAGTCGAGGATGTACTTGACTAGTCATGGCACAACTAGTCGAGGACATCCCACGACTAGTCGTGTAGTGTGCTGTTCCTCTTAAAATTTGGGAAAAATCTCATCTTCTTCATTTCACTTTTCCTCTCCAATGATCCGACGTCTGACCAGTCGTACCCACCTTCCTAGATCTTCAAGGTTTGTGCGTCATTTGCTATTTGCTTGTAGATTCTAGTCTATATTACTTCATTTTCACTCTTGGAGTAATTTTTTTTTAGATTCATTAAGGTTTTGGGGTTTTTATTTTGAAAAATCTGTTTTTAGAAAACCCCACTCTATCCTCTTTGTATCTTCTTGGTTCTTTGTGGTTCTTCTTGGAAATGGATGCTAGAGGGAAAAAGAAATCATCTCGTGGTCCATCTTCCTCTCATTCAACTCTTATAACTCAGCGCCATCTTCGATCACCCGAAGATGATCCCTCTTATGTACGGGATTTGCGTTTATGAAATGTCATAGTTGAGCGACCTGTATTTCTTGATCATATAGCTCCATATGGTGTTCTTCCTTTACTCCAATCTGTATGATGGGCTAACATCTTACATTGGGGTAGGCCTGCATACCAATCTATTGCACAGGACATGTTTGCATGTATCTCTAATTTTTCATTTGAAAAATCTGACATTTAAAATTGATATTAGAGAAGGTCCATTTGACGTAGATCATCATTTGATATCCGGCCTTATGGATATTCCTGTTAACGATGAGGGTATTCCTATTCATATTTTAGCTGAAAAACCCTCAGAATCGGAAAAGCACATGTTAACTAGAGATCTATGTAATATGAATGTGCGATGGACTCATAAAGGGAATGCGCTCCCCTCAAGGAATTTGTTACACAGATATAGAGTTCTTCATAGAATCTTTACTTCAAATCTGTATCCGCGTTCTGTTAATAAAACTGAGCTCACTTCTTTTATGGTTCGTGTTTTGCATTCTGTCATCTCTGGTACTAATGTTTGTCTTCCTTCATTAATTTGTCATTCCATCATTCAGTTTCGTCTTCATCCAGGTCATAGTGATATTCCTTTTGCATATCTTATGACTGTTTTAGCTACTCACATGCTTTTTGCTATGCTTGTTGGAGAGGCTCCTATCCATCATCTCATTTTAAACAATTCTAATATTAACAAGATGAAATTGGAATTGGCTCCTGGCCAAGTGGATGTTGGAGGTAGTGGAGCTGAAGCTGAGAATGTAAATGAGGTTGGCAATCTTCCTCCTAACGATGTTAATATAGATGATACTTTTGATGAATTAGGATCAGACTCTGAAAGTGATCCAGATTTTCAGTCTTCTGATTTTGATGAGAGGTTGAATTCTCTTAAGGAAGAGATAGCTCAATTACGTGTAACATAATCATCTCAATTTTCTTATATGCGCAAGTATATGAGGCGCATTACTAAGGGTTTACACAAAATTGATCCATCTATTCCTGCTCCCTCTTCTGGATCTGACTAAAAGTTTCTATTTGTTGGTTTGTAATAACATTAATATTTTGGTCTCTCTCAGTTTGTAAGACTGATTTTACTTGTCTTTGGATTTGACTGGTTCATATTTTATGGTATGTGAACTTTATTTCATATCTTGCCTACTTTACTCTCCTGATTTTTATTCTTGTCCATTTGTTCTTCCTTTATCATTTTGTGACAAAAAGGGGGGAGAAGGCTTTTGGTAGCTTTTGGTATGATTGTTTATGGATATGGAAGTGAGATATAAATAGGGGGGAGAAGTTTTGGTTGGATTGTTTATGGATATGAAAGTGATATAAATATGAGTAGCATTATATATATATTTTTTATATCTATGTGTGCTGCTACTCAGGGGGGGTAAGTATAGATGAATGTTTTTGTGCTAGTTAGTGACAACTGGTTCATTATTCTTTAACCAGGTTGTAACTGGTTTTCTCTTATATAATTGGTGCATGATTCATTATTGTGCATGTTGTGCTTTTCTTATTTTATTGGATTATTGGAGTGTGTTTTATCACAAATTTGACAAAGGGAGAGATTGTAAGTGTAATGGTCTCATGCTCGTTTGGTTGTCAAATTTTGTGGTGCCAAAACCTCTATCTCTGTCTTGTGTTTGTATGTTGATATATATATATATATATATATATATATATATATATATATATATATATATATATATATATATATATATATGTTCAAGACACGACATCACAATGTTTTAAGTCAAGTACGGTGATCGACTTCAAGAAATGCAAGGCCATGTATTTTGTCTTCTTCTGTAAGCTTCAATGTTCAGATCTACATCGATAAGAAGAGTGTTTATTCAAGACTCAAGTGCATTTCAAGACTCAAGTGTAACTCAAGATAAAGTTAAATTTCAAGCTGTACAAGATCTCAAGATTAATCTACATCAAGTAGAGATCTCAAGCTTCATAAGGTTCAAAGGTCAACCTTCATATGAAAGAATGAAGTTTCAATGTTCATACTTCATGTCCCAGGTATGAATGACCTTAGATTGACCTTAGGGTAAGTCATTTTGTATACATAATTCAAACTGAAAGTTTTTGTATGAATTTGGTCTATTCTAAGACTAGTCCTGGACCTTGTTCAACTATTCCTAGCACTGGTTCGACCAGTCCAAGAAATTTCACGACCAGTCCTAAGTTGTTACAATATTTTGGAATTTTTTGGTTATTCTACGACTAGTCCTGGAGACTGTTCGACCAGTTGTAGGAATAGTCACGACTCGTCATTCGACCAGTCCTAGATCTACGACTCAAACTCCAGCGACTAAATCTGGTGCCTCACGACCAGTCGTAGGTTGCTCACGACCAGTCGTGGAGGGCTCTTGACCGGTCGTGGACACCTCACAACCAGTTGTAGAACGACTTTTTAAGATCGCGCTCAAAAATTCAAAATGCTCAGTCGAAGGGTTCCTAAGACCAGTTGTAGACGTGATTTTTACATCTATAAATAGAACACGAATTTCAAAGTTTGAGATATCAATTCAAGTAAATTCAAGGCATCACTCTGAGATAAGTTTGTGTTCATTTTAAGCCAATATGTGCATATTTAATATTCTCTATTGTTAGCTTTATTTATTTGATTTTGTTTCTATATTCCAATATGAATTGAAAAGAGGAATTATTGTATTCCTTCTTCTTGGAATCAAAATCAAATATAGCTAGCCCATCTGGTTTAAATTAAAATCAATCTAGAACTTAGAACCATTTCTTAAGTGAGTATTGGACATTGAACATCTATTCGAACTTCTACTCTGATTGGTTCTTCCGGGCTGCTACAAAAGGAGAATTCCAGGTATTTTACATTTATTGTAAATTCCATTCTTTTGGTTTTGTTTGAGGTTAAGCTAGAAAATTCTCAATTTTGTTGGTTATCTGAGGAGAGCCAGAAAACTCAGAAGTGGGGTTTTTGAATTGTGTAAGCCCATTCGAAAAGACACAATTGTGAAGGTTTTAGGTGAACCTGTGAAACCTATTTTGATAGTGAACGCTAATATCCCCTATGTGAGGATATTAGGAGTGGAGTAGCAATCTGTGTCGTTGTTGTTTAACAGTTGGTGAACACACAGGCGAACCACTATAATTCTTTGTGTATTGTGGGTTGAATGGTTGCTTAATTTCCTATCTTTTATCATTCAAGTTTGTGGAATGTATGTGTGCATGTGAATGTTGTAATAATTTAGATTTAAATTCTTACAATTTATTTCAATTCCTTGCTATTTATTTATTCCTTTTCAGTTTAAGTTTTTGATACAAAGAATGTTCTAGAAATAAGGTTGTCCTACCATAAACCCTTGGTTTTTATGGTGTAAGGTTGTCCTTAGAACAACATTTGTATCAACCTCTCAATACATGTTTATTGAGGTTGCTTTACATTTTAACATTATGAATTGATTTTATTTATTTAGCTATCCCATTATTTTATTCCGCTATAATTAATTTAAATTTGGCATTGTCCTATTCACTCCCCCCCCCCCCCCCCCCCCTTCTAGGACCTATAGCTAGGCCTTTTCAGTTTTCTGACGTAAAATAAATGATTTTGGGGGTAGAATGAGCTAATTTAGTGTACCGCTAAAGATGGATCTGAAAAGGCTCGGTCGACAACAGAAGTGATCCAGACCATCGGACCATAAATCGGGTGTATCTCGCAATCCGGAATGAGTTATCTAATGTAAAATATATGATTTTGGGGTAGAACAAGCTACTTTAGCCTACCGCCAAAGATGTATCCGAAAAGGCTAGGTCGACGATAGAAGTGATCCAGACCATTGGACCTTAAATCGGGCATGTCTCGCAATCCTGAATAAGTTATCTGACGTAAAATATATGATTGTAGGGGTAAAACGAGTTAATTTAGCCTACCGCCAAAGATGGATCAGAAATGGCCCGATTGACGACTGAAGTGATCTAGACCATCGGACCTTAAATCGGGCGTATCTCGCAATCTGGAATGAGCTATCTGACGTAAAATATATGATTTTGGGGTAGAACGAGCTACTTTAGCCGACCAACACGGCTAACCTAGGTTGGCCAAGCCAAATTTGCAAAATATTGCTAAAGATGGATCAGAAAAGGCTGAGTTGATGACAGAAGTAACCCTGACCATCGGACCTTAAAGCGAGCGTATCTCGTAATCCAGAACGAGTTATCTGATGTAAAATATATGATTTCGGGGTCGAACAAGATACTTTAGCCTACTGCCAAAGATCGATCAGAAACGGCCCGGTCGACGACGGAAGTGATCCAGACCATCGGACTTTAAATCGGGCGTATCTCGTAATTCGGAATGAGTTATCAGACGTAAAATATATAATTTTGGTATAGAACGAGCTACTTTAGTCTATCGCCAAAGATAGATTTGAAAAGGCCCAGTCGGCAACAAAAGTGATCCAGACCATCGGACCTTAAATCGGGCGTATCTCGCAATCCGGAATGAGTTATGTGACATAAAATGTATGATTTTGGGGTAAAACGAGCTACTTTAGCCAACCAACCCGGCTATTCCGGGTTGCCCAAGCCGGATTTGCTAAATACCTACAAAGATGGATTTGAAAAGGCTCGGTCAACGACAGAAGTGATCCAGGCCATCAGACCTTAAATCATGCGTATCTCACAAACTAGAATGAGTTACTTGACGTAAAATATATGATTTTCGGGTAGAACAAGCTAGTTTAGCCTACTGCCAAATATCGATCAGAAAGGGCCCGGTCGACGACAGAAGTGATCTAGACCATTGGACCTTAAATTGGGCGTACCTTGCAATCCGGAATGAGTTATGTGACGTAAGTTGTAAGATTTTGGGGTAGAACAAGCTACTTTAGCCAACCAACCTAGCTAAGCTGGGTTGCCAAAGTCGGATTTATGAAATACCACCAATGATGGATCGGAAAAGGCCCGGTCGATGACAGAAGTGATCCAAACCATCGGACCTTAAATAGGGTGTATCTCGCAATTCGAAATGAGTTATTTGATGTAAAATATATGATTTTGGAGTAGAACTAGCTACTTTAGCCAACCGCCAAAGATGTATTAGCAACGGCCCGTTCGACAATAGAAGTGATCCAAACCTTCGGACTTTAAATCAGGCATATCTCGCAATCCGGAATGAGTTATTTGACGAAAAATATATGATTTTGGGGTAGAACGAGCTACTTTAGCCTACCGCCATAGATGGATCTGAAAAGGCCCGATTGATGGCAGAAGTGATCCAGACCATCGAACCTTAAATCGGGCGTATCTCGCAATCCAGAATGAATTATCTGATGAAAAATAGATGATTTTGGAGTAGAACGAGCTACTTTAGCTAACCAACATGGCTATGCCAGGTGGCCAAGCTGGATTTGTAAAATACTACCAAAGATGGATTAGAAAAGGCACGCTCAACGACAGAAGTGATCCAGACCATCGGACCTTAAATCGGGTGTATCTCGCAATCCGGAATGGGTTTCCTGATGTAAAATATATGATTTTAGGGTAGAACGAGCTACTTTAGCCTACCGCAAAAGATGGATCAGAAACGGCCCGGTCTGCGACAGATGTAATCCAGACCATCGGACTTTAAACCGGGCATATCTAGCAATCCGGAATAAGTTATCAAACGTAAAATATATGATTTTAGGGAAGAACGAGCTTCTTTAGCATACCGCCAAAGAAGGATCTTAAAAGGCTTGGTTGATGTCAGAAGTGATCTGGATCATCATACCTTAAATCAGGCGTATCTTGCAATCCGAAATGAGTAATCTGATGTAAAATATATGATATTGGGGCAGAACGAGCTACTTTAGCCAACCAACACAGCTACGCCAGTTTGGCGAAGCCAGATTTGTAAAATACCGCCAAAGACGAATCAGAAAAGGCCCAGTTGATGACAGAAGTGATCCAGACCATCGGACCTTAAAATGGTCGTATCTCATAATCTAGAATCAGTTATCTGATGTAAAATATATGATTTCGAGGTAGAACGAGCTACTTTACCCTACTGCTAAAGATTGATCAGAAACGGCCCGGACGACAACAGAAGTGAACTAGACCACCAAACGTTAAATCGGGCGCATCTCGCAATCCGAAATGAGTTATCTGACATAAAACATATGATTTTGGGGTAGAACAACTACTTTATCCTTCTGCCAAAGATGGATATAAAAAGGCCCGGTTGACGACAGAAGTGATCCAGACCATCGGACCTTAAATCGGGCGTATCTCGCAATCTGGAATGAGTTATGTGACGTAAAATATATGATTTTGGGGTAGAATGAGCTACTTTAGCTAACCAACCCGGCTATTTCGGGTTGGCCAAGCCGAATTTGCTAAATACCTGCAAAGATGGATTTGAAAAGGCTCGGTCAACGACAGAAGTGATCCAGGCCATCAGACCTCAAATTGTGCGTATCTCGTAAACTAGAATGAGTTACCTGACGTAAAATATATGATTTTAGGGTAGAACGAGTTAGTTTAGCCTACTGCCAAAGATGAATCAGAAAAGGCCTGGTTGACGACAGAAGTGATCTAGACCATTGGACCTTAAATTGGGCGTACCTCGCAATCCGGAATGAGTTATGTGACGTAAGTTGTAAGATTTTGGGGTAGAACGAGCTACTTTAGCCAACCAACCTAGCTAAGCTGGTTTGCCAAAGCCGGATTTACAAAATACTGCCAATGATGGATCGAAAAAGGCCCGGTCGATGACAGAAGTGATCCAGACCATCGGACCTTAAATTGGGCGTATCTAGCAATACAGAATGAGTTATCTGACGTAAAATATATGATTTTGGGGTAGAACTAGCTACTTTAGCCAACTGCCAAAGATGTATTAGCAACGGCTCAGTCGACGACAGAAGTGATCCAGACCATCGGACTTTAAATCAGGGGTATCTCGCAATCCGGAATGAGTTATCTGACGAAAAATATATGATTTTGGGGTAGAATGAGATACTTTAGCCTACCGCCATAGATGAATCTGAAAAGGCCCGATTGATGCAGAAGCGATCCAGACCATCGAACCTTAAATCGGGCGTATCTCGCAATCCAGAATGAGTTATCTGATGAAAAATAGATGATTTTGGAGTAGAACGAGATACTTTAGCTAACCAACATGGCTATGCCAGGTTGGCAAAGCCGAATTTGTAAAATACTACCGAAGATGGATTAGAAAAAGCACGGTCATTGATAGAAGTGATTCAGACTATCAGACCTTAAATTGGGCGTATCTCGCAATCCAGAATGGGTTTCCCGATGTAAAATATATGATTTTAGGGTAGAACGAGCTACTTTAGCCTAGCACAAAAGATGGATCAGAAACGGCTCGGGCGGCGACAGATGTAATCCAGACCATCGGACTTTAAACCGGGCGTATCTCGCAATCCGGAATGAGTTATCTAATGTAAAATATATGATTTTAGGGAAGAACGAACTACTGTAGCATACCGCCAAAGAAGGATCTGAAAAGGCCCGGTCGATGACAGAAGTGATCCGGACCATCATACCTTAAATCGGGTGTATCTCGTAATCCGAAATGAGTAATCTGATGTAAAATATATGATATTGGGGCAGAACGAGCTACTTTAGCCAACTAACATAGCTACGCCAGTTTGGCCAAGCCAGATTTGTAAAATACCGCCAAAGATGGATCAGAAAAGGCCCAGTCGATGACAGAAGTGATCCAGACCATTGGACCTTAAAACGGGCGTATCTCGTAATCCGGAATGAGTTATCTGACGTAAAATATATGATTTTGAGGTAGAACGAGCTACTTTACCCTACTGCTAAAGATTGATCAGAAACGACGCGGACGACGACAGAAGTGAACTAGACCATCGAACGTTAAATCGGGCGCATCTCGCAATCGAAATGAGTTATCTGACATAAAATATATGATTTTAGGGTAGAACAACTACTTTATCCTTTCGCCAAAGATGGATATAAAAAGGCCCGGTTGACGACAGAAGTGATCCAAACCATCGGACCTTAAATCGGGCGTATCTCGCAATCCAGAATGAGTAATCTGACGTAAAATATATGATTTTGGGGTAGAACGAGCTACATTTACCTATCGCCAAAGATGGATCAGAAACGGCCCGGTCGACGACAGAAGCGATCTAGACCATCAAACTTTAAATCTAGCATATCTCGCAATCCAAAATGAGTTGTTTGATGTAAAATATATGATTTTGGGGTAGAACGAGCTACTTTAGCCTACTGCCAAAGTTGGATAAGAAACGGCCCGGTCGATGACAGAAGTAATCCAGAGCATCGGACTTTAAATCGAGCGCATCTTGCAATTCGGAATGAGCTATCTAACGTAAAATATATGATATTGGGGTAGAACGAGCTACTTTAACCTACTGCCAAAGATGATTTAGAAAAGGCTTGGTCGACGACAGAAGTGATCCAGACCATCTGACCTTAAATTGGGCGTATTTCACAGTCCAGAACGAGTTATCTGACGTAAAATAGTTGATTTGGGGTAGAGCAAGCTAATTTTGCCTACCGCCAAAGATAGATCTGAAAAGGCCCGATCGACGACAGAAGTGATCCAGACCATTGGACCTTAAATTGGGTGTATCTCACAATTCGGAATGAGTTATCTGACGTAAAATATATGATTTTGGGGTAGAATAGCTACTTTAGCCTTCCGCCACAGATGGATCTGAAAAGGCCCGGCCGACGACAGAAATGATCCAGACCATTGGACCTTAAATCAGGCGTATCTCGCAATCCAGAATGAGTAATCTGACGTAAACTATATGATTTTAGGGGTAAAACAAGCTACTTTACCCAACCAACCCGGCTAAGTTAGGTTGCCCAAGCCAGATTTGCGAAGTACCGCCAAAGATGGATAAAAAAAGGCCTGGTCGATGACAGAAGTGATCCAGGCCATTGTACCTTAAATCAGGCGTATCTCATAATCCGGAATGAGTTATCTGACGTAAAATATATGATTTTGGGGTAGAACGAGCTAGTTTAGCCTATCGCCAAGGATGGATCAGAAACGGACCGGTCAACGACAGAAGTGATCCAGACCATCGGACTTTAAATCGGGCATATCTCGTAATTTGAAATGAGTTATCTGATGTAAAATATATAATTTTGGGGTAGAACGAGCTTCTTTAGCCTACTGCCAAAGATGGATGTAAAAAGGCCCAATCGACGACAGAAGTGATCCTGACTATCGGACTTTAAATCTGGCGTATCTCGCAATCCGGAATGAGTTATCTGATGTAAAATATGTGATTTTAGGGCAGAACGATCTACTCTATCCTACCGCCAAAGATATATCAGAAAATGCTTGGTCGACGACAGAAGTGATCCAGACCATCGCACCTTAAATCTGGCTTATCTCGCAATTCAGAATGAGTTATCTGACGTAAAATAGATGATTTTAGGGTAGAACAAGCTAATTTAGCCTACCGCCAAAGACGGATCTGAAAAGGCCCAGTCGACGACAGAAGTGATCTACACCCTCGGACATTAAATCAGGCGTATCTCGCAGTCCGGAATGAGTTATCTAACTTAAAATATATGATTTTGTGGTAGAACGAGCTACTTTAGCCAACCAACCCGGCTATACCGAGTTGCCCAAGCCGGATTTATGAAATAGCGATAAAGATAGATCAGAAAAGGCTCGGTCGACGACAGAAGTGATCTAGACCATCGGACTTTAAATCGGGCGTATCTCGCAATCCGGAATGAGTTATCTGAGAAAAATATATGATTTTGGGGTAGAACGAGCTACTTTAGCCTAACGCCATAGATGGATCATAAACGACCCGGTCGACGATAGAAGGGATCCAGACCATCAGAGTTTAAATCGGGCGTATCTCAGAATCCGGAATGAGTTATCTGACGTAAAATATGTCATTTGTAGGTTGAACGAGCTACTTTAGCCTACCGCCAAAGATGGATCTGAAAAGGTCCGGTCGACGACAGAAGTGATCTAGACCAACGGACCTTAAATCGGGCGTATCTCGCAATCCGAAATGAGTTATTTGACGTAAAACATACGATTTTAGGGTAGAATGATCTAGTTTAGACAACCAACCTGGCTACGCCGGGTTACCCAACCCGGATTTGCTTAATACCACCAAAGGTTGATTAGAAATGGCCCGGTCGACCACAGAAGTGATCTAGACCATTGGACCTTAAATCGGGCATATCTCGCAATCCGAAATGAGCTATTACACATAAAATATATGATTGGGGTAGAACGAGCTACTTTAGTCAACCAACTCAACTATGCCGGGTTACACAAGCCGGATTTGTGAAATACCACCAAAGATGGATTTGAAAATGCCCAGTCAATGATAAAAGTGATCTGGGCCATCGGAACATAAATCGGTCGTATCTTGCAATCTGAAATGAGTTACTTGATAAAAAATTATGATTTTAGGGTAGAACCAGCTACTTAGCCTACCGCCAAAGATAGATCAAAAAAGGCCCGGTCGACGAAAGAAGTGATCGGGCATATCTCGCAATCTGGAATGAGTTATCTGACGTAAAATATATGATTTTGGGGTAGAACAAGAGACTTTGGCCTACCACCAAAGATGGATCAGAAAAGGCCCGGTCGACGACAGGAGTGATCCAGACCATCGGATCTTAAATCGGGCGTGTCACGTAATCCAAATTGAGTTATCTGACGTAAAATATATGATTTTAGGGTAGAACGAGCAACTCTAGCCTACCGCCAAATACGGATCAAAAAAGGACCGGTCGACGACAGAAGTGATCTACACCATTGGACCTTAAATCAGTAGTATCTCTCAATCTGCAATGTGTTATCTGACATAAAATATATGATTTAGGGGTAAAACGAGCTACTTTAGCCAACCAACCTGATGAGGGTCAAATATTGCATCTCAGACCCCGACTATTACCTAATTTTACATACATGATAATGTTTAATGCCATATTTTAATTATATTTTTGTTGCAGGATGAAATCAGGAGCGTTGATTGAAAATTGATGTTAAAAGCGTGGATTTGACGTTCCTGAATTACTAGAGCACGGGATGAACCTCAGAGGACCAATATTAAAGAATTTACATGCCAGGGACCCGAGGAAATCAAGCCGTTCACATTTAAGGAGGCCCGAAACTGGTCCAGAATGAAAGATCACATGGTTTCCTCCGTCCGATTGGCTCGAAACTTTATACATGGGATTAGAGACATAAATTAACCGTACATTTCAAATTTCAGCCTTTTGATGTCTCGGAAAGTGCTCCAACTGACAAATCAGCCCACAAACTGTTGATTTCAGGCCCACCTGATATCTGGAACTGCCTCAAATTTGGAGTCAACGCCTTAATCTGGGAGAAAAAAATAGATGGGCGGTTCTGATTTTAGAGAAACATCACAGTCGGCCCTGTATATGTGGCATGTACATAGTGCACAAGTGCACTAGCTGTGCACGGCAAAGGCAGAGACGGTTTGACCGTCTCTGACCGAAGAAAAAAAGGAAGTTGCCGTTTCCGCTGTTGCGTAACGACGGCCGCTGGCCAGTTTTGCGGCTGACTGTGGGCCCCATACGACATTCGTACGGTTCATCCAAGCCGTTCATCTTGTAGAGTGGCTCGAGCACTACAAAACCATGTTGATATTTTGTGTCCATGCGTGCATACATGTGCGGTACAGAGGCCACAAAAGGGCTGCCCTACAACGTTCAAATCTGATCTTTTTATGTTTTCTTATCTGGGACGCATCAATGGACATTCAAAACCACCCATTCTTTACTAAAATTTCGTCCTGAATGCAATGGACGGGGTGGATTTTCCTGAAAACACCTCTATGTGGCCCACCGATCACGACAGCGGAAGAGGTGCGAAAGCTTTCGCACATCCGCGAAAATCCAGTTTTTCAGGCGGTTGTGGGCCACCATCTTTGATCATATGGCAGATCTGAACCATCCATCATGTAGAGGACCTAAGAAAGTCCTAAGGGACGGTGTTTTTATGGAATTTGAGTAAGGAAAGTGCCGTGTTTCGAGGCCCTGAACTTAGCTGCGAAAAAGCTTTCGCTGCGCGTGTGACAGCTTCCCAAATATGATTTTCACCACTCCAGCCACTCCATCAGCTATAAAAAGAGTTGCAAAATGTGAAGAAGGCATTCAAAAATTGGAGAATTCCAGATCCAGAGGAAAATAGCAGATCCAGTGAGAAGAAGAAAGGACAGAGAAAGGAAGGAAGAAGGGAGATGTTTTTATTTTTCATATTTATTTTTCCTTCTTTCCTAATGGATTTTATGGATTTCTAATCTTTCAGCTAGGGCTGAGATGAAGCCCCTAATTTGAATACTCTTGTTATATTTTGATTTTACTTTGATTCGATTGGTGTGTTTCTTTCTCTAAGTGGGTTTGATTGGTTTAAATTCTATACTTCTCTATCTATGAACTCGACCAGAGTCTATATATGGATGTTGCCTGGATGCTTATTCTAGGTGCTTATGTCTGATCATGAACAGGTTTCCTATAGAGGAAGAAACAGGGTGCTTTAATGAACTGTACATTCCATGTGCCCGATCAAGGACATGGGATATGTTATTCATGGCATTGCTTAAAGGAATTAGACATTCTGTATGCTCGATTAAGGACACAGATTGTGCTTTCTCTATATAAGTGGTATCAATCTAGATCAAGGTGAATCAGCAGACAAAACAAGGGTTAGGATAATTAGGGGTGGATTCGAAAGTCCTAGTGCTCTTTCTCTAATTGAATTTTCTTCCCTATTCTTAATTGTTTTTTTTTTTTTTTTATAGAATTGTGCTTAGTAATTCGCTCCATTATTGTTGGATTAGTTAAGGAGAATCATAGATTTGAATTGTGACGACCCGTTCCTCGGGGGAAAGACTCGTAATACGTACCATAAACTACATCTGATTCGTATACTGCGAGTTTAAAAAATCATTTAAATCATGTGGTTTAAATAAAACATCACAACCGGCCATGTCGGGTTGCCCGAGTCGGATTTGCGAAATACCGCCAAAGGTGGATTAGATTAGAAAGGCTTGGTCAATGACAGAAGTGATCCAGACCATCGGATCTTAAATCGCGCGTATCTTGCAATCCGGAAAGAGTTTACCTGACGTAAAATATATTATTTGGGGTATAAAGATCTACTTTAGCCTACCGCCAAAGATTGATCAGAAACGGTCCAGTCGACGACAGAAGTGATCCAGACCATCAGACTTTAAATCGAGCGTATCTCGCAGTAGGGAATGAGTTATCTGACATATAATATATGATTTTGGGGTTAGAAGTGCTACATTAGCCTTCCGCCGAAGAGGATCTGAAAAGGCCTGGTCGACGAGAGAAGTGAT
>JAJHSJ010002292.1:0-51981 GCA_021015155.1 Magnolia officinalis | reverse complement strand
CCTCATGAGGACTCCATTTAAGAGCAAAACCACAATTCAACAGAGACGAGAGGTTGTCGTCTGACCAATGCAGATCGAAAGGCGGTGGAAAACACCATCACAGAAACTTAATGACAGAACAGTCATGCTGAGAAGTCGGGGGTGGTACATCCTGGGCGAGTAGAGATCATAGGCTCTGCAGCGTGTGTAATTGAATGACTCCTTAGGGTGATCTTGAGGAGGCTATGATAACCACGCTCGCATTTCAAGAAGGTGATGTTGGGGCATACAACTTGGAAGTATTTTGAATGAGAGGACGGCAACATAAAGTCATCAAGGGAATTGCATATGTCATCATGCAAGCGATCATTGAGTTCGGCATCTTGAATTAAAGCGTCTTATTTTTGTAGGAGATGCTTTTAACAACATACCATCTTCCATGCTCTCAAATTGAATCTTTGATATTGCTTCATCACATTTATGCTGTGTATCCCACATTCATGGCTGGTGGAAGTTGGAGATAGGGAATCTGCTTTCGTCTGTTCTGTTACATCCAAAAGCCTGACACGTTGGCTAGGCATGAGATTCTTCTTTGGCTGAGTGAGTAAAAAGCTGAGATATTAAGAGGAAAGAGAGAAGATGGAAGGATTTGAAGGAGCAGCCATTGAAATAGAATGAATTGTAATTCATTCGACAGAATACAGAGTCCTCTCTGTTTTAATGAGGAAAATTAAATCTAACATTCTTTAAAGTCACGTCCATTTTCTTGTTTGACTGGGGTGATGACTTAAAAGGCTGGATGGGGAGGTGAATTTTCCATGGGCGTTGGTACAACTCCTCCATTGTACTGGAATTCTCATACCACCTACCTAACTCCATTGTAATCGTGACATTGAAGATGGATCACAATCAAGACTATCCATCAAGAGGTCCATACAATGGACGGTAACCATGTTAAAAAACCACAGTGAGAAATTATTCACATCGTCTGATCAGTCGGTAAAAGTGATAGGTAGGCTATCTGTGGAAGAGATGACATGATGGACAGTCCCGATCACCTTCCCATCTGCCTCATGCATGGTGGGAGGTAGGTTTGGGATATTTTAAATTCCTCCCTGTCTCTTTCCTTGTATTGATTTCAATTGGCTAAGATGAATCTTCTCCACATCATAATCTTCTCTGGTTTGGGATAGTTTTATGTTTTGATAGCTCGTTAAAGAGAGTTTCTTCCATATTTCTCATTCACTTCCAACTATAAGATCTTTGAAAATTCAAACGAAAGTTATGAACTTCTGAGACGAAATAATGAGAAAAAAAATTAATGACTTTTGGCCTATATAGACATGTGGATGAAATGTTTCAAAGATCTGATGGTAAGACTCCATTACAGGTGATTAACTTCTTACAAGCATATGGGTTCATGTTCTGTTCTATGCATCAGTTCGCATGAACAGAAACTTCACAAACTGGGATTTTACGTGATTCTAATTTGAGTATTTTTGTCTCAAAATGCATTAATTGAAATTATCTTTAATGGGCTTTATCATCACTTGATCAGGATTGGGTGGTGATGGAAGGAAGCATGCTCAACACCACTGATTTCCTAAAAGCTTAAGCAAGTGTGTCCCACTTGCTGTCGAGTTTTAAAATGTCCTACGGAAGCAGATTCACTTCCATCCAACTTCTCCAATGGACCATGTGAGTGAAACTCTAATGGTCCCGACCATAGGTGGACCATTCCACGAATGTAAGTGGGCAAGGTTGACCCTTTGCAGCCTGGATGGAAGCTGGCCCTGGCCTGTCCTGTCTATCACAGACTCAGGCTCGGAACAGAATTTCGGGCTGGGTCTAGACAGGCTAGAAAATAAATCAGCTGGAATAGGGCTTGTGTAGGCCCCAAATGAACCTGACCCATCAGCTTTTCTACTCTGTTCTTCCAGTATAAAAATTTAATAAAGAAATTTCAAAAAATAAAAATAAAAAAATCTACTCTCTCTCAGAGACTTACCAGCAGGGCAAGCCCCAAGTTTGTAGTCGATCACGGCATAAACACATGATCTGAGACATACTATCATTATATCCACACCGACCGCCAGATTCTACACACTCAGTGCAATGCTAGCACTCCAGTAATCCAGAACGAACCCCGTCTTCAAAATCTCTGAATAATTTCCGGCCTCTGAATACCCATAAAGAAATTCTGGGTCTGCTCTAACCGGTTCAGTAGCCCAAGATTCACAAGTTTCAGTAAAACCATCGAACTCAATGTTTCATTATCATTGGTGAAATTCATCAAATTCACCGTTTCATAATCAGCAAGTGTGGCATAAGAGTGACGGACAGCATTGTTCATGCAATCCATCGTGTATACTCGTTCATAGCCAATTCGATCAGGAAGTGAGATGAGGCAATTGAAGAAGAAGGAAAGGTAGGTGGTTGCAAGAGCTAACATTGAAATATGTATTCTTGACGGTGAGATTGTGAGTCGGTCTCAGGCATGTTTCATTGTCGAGCAACCCCATGTTTACGAGCAGAAGAGTTTTTGTTTTCGTAGAATATGTTTTGGATGTAATAATGATCGTTGTTGGACATGTTGAGGACAGGCCTTCCGTTCTTGCAATCGAGTTCGTAGCCTTTGTAGCCGCAGTAGGAAGGTTGGTCAAGGATCCGAAATGGGTAGCGTATGTAGAGGCCATTGCCGCAGTCTCGAGGCTCGCAAGCTTTGAATCGTGGGTCGGTAGAAAGAGCTATTCTTCTACAGCAGAAGAAGAAGAAGATAACAATTGGGAAGAATCCTTTCATTTGAGAAGAAGAAGAAAGAGATTGAAAGAGAGATCAAACAAGAGTTGCAAAGGAAGATGAAGAAGCTAGAAAGAGAAAGGAGAATGAAATGCAATGAAAGGAGAAGAAAACAGAGGGAGGAAAGAGGAAGAAATGCAACGGAACTGAGAAAAGGATAGAGTGCGGATCCTCTGTTTCGAGGAAACAGCGAGCAGCTGAATCCTATATTATTATTGGTCTACGTCACTGTAGTACGCAGTCGGCGTACCTTGTTTAAAGGCGCTGATTGCGTACTACCCGGCCGACCCTAGCTCCGAACGGGCAGTTATGTGGGCCAGCTCACCATGACGTATCTGTACTTCCAAGCCGTCTATACCTTTTCTTAGATTATTTGAAGTCATCGAAACAAAAATGAAGTTGATCCAACGGTCAAACGGACCACATCACATATGACTACCTCATTTTTGTGCTCATGCCTTAAAATAATATGAGAAAAGGATTGGCAGCTTGGGTGTACAGATACATCACGGTGGGCCTACCCACAGACTTGTCCGTTCGGATCTAGGGATGGGCAAGGGTAGTAGGCACCCCGTCCCTTTTTTTAATTATAAAATTATATTTTAGGAAAAATCTAACGTTATTAAACAATTTCATTTGGAAATTGGATTGCATACTGATTACAGTACGCTCTTGCTGTTACCGTACTGAGTAAACTTAGTTGGGCCTACCTTGTATGTATGCAGTCTATTCAGGCCGTCCATCCATTTTCCATCTAATTTAAGGGTTGAACCCAAAATTAAAGTATATCCAAATATCAAGTAGATCATGCCACTGTAAACAGTGGGGATAATGATTTCCACCATTGAAACCTTGTTAGGCCCCATATGATGTTTATTTGTCATCCAACCTGTTCATAAGATCATACAGGCATGGATGAAGAGAAAACACAAATACAAGCTTGATCCAAAAACTTTTGTAGCCCTCGAGAAAATTTTCAATGGTAAATGTTCAATTCAATTGTTTCCTATGGTGTGGTCCATTTGAACATTGTATATGCTTCACTTTTGGTCTCAAGCCCTAAATTATCTAGTAAAATTGATGGACGGAGCGGATAAAATGCATAAATCATGGTGGACCCCACAGAGTTTTACTCAGTACACACGTAGTGAGTTACTTACTATGCGATCAGCTTCCTTCCATTTGGGGATTCAGCGTACGGGTTGAGTAGGGAGACTCGCTACTAAAGTGATGTTATCTAGTTGTGTGGGTCCCACCATAATGTATGTTTTATCCACACCGTCCATCCATTTGGAGAGATCATTTTAGGGCATGAGCCATAAAATGAATTAAATCCAAAACTTGAGTGGACCCCACCACAGAAAACAGTGGAGAGAGTCGCGCCCACCATTAAAAACTTTTTAGGGTCACTGTTGAGGGTCAAATATTGCATATTAGACCCCAATTATTACCTGAATTTACGAACATGATACTGTTTAACGACCTATTTTAATTGTGTTTGTGATGCAAGGTGTATTTAGGAGCCTGAACTGAAAAAAGGGTACTAAAGCATGAATTTAATGCTCTAAAGTCAGTAAGGCAAGAGACGGACCCCAAGGGACCGAGATCGAAGAATTTACACCCCAGAAATCTGAAAAAATCATGCCACTCACGTAAAACGAGCCTGAAAATCGTCCAGAGTGCAAGATCATGGGGTTCCCACCATCCGTTCGGCTCGAAACTTTATATTTGGCCTGAGGACCATAATTAACCGTACATGTCGAATTTCAACCATTGGATCCTTTTGTAAGTAGCCCAACGGACAGATCAGCCCCTGAAATACTGATCTGGGGCCCACCTGATCTCTGAATATGCCTCAATTTCAGTCTCAACATCTTAAATTATGTGGAGAACCAGATGGACGGAGTAGATTTTTCACGAACATCTCAGGGGACCCCACACTTGAGGTGCGTGTACACCATGTACACGTGCGCTCGGTGCACTAGACCAACCAAAGCCGGTTAACGGGCTTTGACCCATGGTTTCTTTTAAAAAATCAAAACGGACAGCGTACGCTGTCCGTCCTTTTTTTTAGTAGTGGGCCCACCCATCATACATCTTTATAATCTGGACTGTCCATTGTGTCCAGCGGGGGGGCATCACCCTCATCTAGGTGGAATTTTGGCCCCATACATGTATATGCATGTGGATCATCATCGAAAAATACAAGATTAACGATGAGTTGGTTTGATACAGTGGACCACACCAAAACCCGATAAAAACCACTCCTTCCTCCCAAGTCTTTTTTTTTCGTTAGGAATCCAATTAACGGGTCAGATTTCTCAGAAAACATTACTGTGGGGCCCACCACCGAGCATCTTAGCGCAAGAAAATTTGCAGGATCGTGCGTCCGGGAAATCTGGAATTTTTGGGCGATTGTGGCCCACTATCTTTGATCAGATGGATGATCCAAACCGTCCATCGTGTAGGTTGTCCAAAACGCCCAAGGGACGTTATTTCTTTGGAAAAAATGTGAGGAAAGTAGAAGTTTTTCCATCTGTTTTCTTGGCTGCGTAAACTGGGCCTGCGTAAACCGCCCTTTACAGAAATTTTCCACCGCCTGTTGTTGCGTAGACTGCCACTAACAATGCACCAGCCGACCTCCATCACTCTATAAAAGAGGACGTGAAGAGGGAAAGAAGGAATCATCCAATCCTTGGACGTGAGGAAGAGAAGAGAGAGAGAGAAAGAGAGCGTGGGACCGCGAGAGTTTTTCTGTTTTCCTTCTTCTTCCCCTTTCATTATTTTCTTATGTTTTTTTTTTAGTGATTTTAGCCTTACTATGTTGATGATGGGCTAAACCTCTTAGCTAGGGCTAACAGGTGAAGCTTGTAGCAAGATGGGAGACTTTTCCTTTATGCCTTTGATTCATATTTAAGTTGAACCGAATTTGATTCTAGTTTGATTATAAGGAATGCCTTTAGTTTTTAATGGTTTGTTGCGACTTAAATTACAATAGATCTGCGATGACTTTAAGTTTTCCTTTTCATTATTATGATCGTGAAGATAGGAAGCCCAGTTGTTCACCATTGCCCCTTAGACATGCTTGGATGATGGAATCCTTCCTAACATTTATATATCTCTCAGATTGGTTGTGGATTGACTTAATTTTGTTGTTTACTTTAATTATCTCATGGGCATGGTCTTGTGATGGAATCCATTCTAATCTGCATCCTTCTTATCTCTTAAAACCTAGATCAAGGGAAGTTCAGATTTGATTTGCATGGTTATATCTTTCAACTGGATGAAGATGGGACTCTAAGTCCAGTCGAGTTCTTGAATCAAGCATAAGATCTCCCTGATCTCTACAAGTGGATCCTTGGCACCCTAGTTTCCCACCTTTGAATTTTCTAAGTTTTAGTTTACTATTTTACCATTACTCTCTTAAAAGCCTCTGATTTAGATTTCATCTTCACCTAGTTCTATGCAAGTTACTTTCAGATTACGTACAAGGTTCAGTCCCTGTGGATTCGACCTCGGTCTTACCGAGATTATTACTACATCACAACCCTATACTTGGGGTGTGAACAAGTTTTTGGCACCGTTGCCGGGGATTGACGGTTACGTTTTCTAAGATTAATTAGTTTTAGAATTAGGTTAAGATTAAGGTTTTTTTAGATTTAGTTTTTTTTTTTTTTTTCTGGAAATTAACCTAACTTTCCTGTTTTGTAGGACCTAGATATAGGTTTTCTAAATTGGATCTAACTTAAGGACTCCAATTTGTAACCTCTTTCCTCTTTCCAACTCTTCTCGTTTTATTTTCTAGCATTTTATTTCTTCTTCTTCTTTTTTTTTTTTTTTTCCTTTAGGTTTAGGTTTAGAATCTGAATTGAGGGTTGCGTGTGTTTCATGCCCAAGTGGGTCCGTGATAACACTCGACGTCTCTTGACTGAAGGAGGATTGGTTAAGTGGTTGACTATCCATCACAGACTAGACACCACTTGAGATCCCCAGAGTTAATTGAAGTAATGACTGAAAACTAACCTCTTCTACCCCACCCCAACCGAGGTGGAGGACATCCAGGATGAGAATGAGGTGCATCAAGCACCCCCGCCTTGTACTTTACGAGATTATTTACAACATGCGGGGGTGAGCACGCTCTCATGCATGATTTTTCCACAAATATATATGGGACACATAAATATCAAGTCAGGGGTGATCCAACTCCTTCCAAAATTTTATGGGCTTGAATTTGAAAATTCGTATCTATACATGAAAGAGTTTGATAAAATCATAGCCACTTTATACTTTCCTAACGTGTCTGAGGACACGGTCAGGCTGAAACTCTTTCCCTTTCTTTGAAAGAGAAAGCTAAGACGTGGTTACATTTATTACGTCCCTGATCTATTGGCACATGGAATGACATGACAAGGGAGTTCATAAAGAATTTTTTTTCATATCACAAAAAGAACACCCTTAGAAAATCAATCATGAACTTCGCCTAAAAGGAGGATGAAACATTCTTCCAATGTTGGGAAAGGTTCAAGGATCTTGTCAGTTCATGCCCACAACACGGTTTCGAAACGTGACGCATTACACACATTTTTCAATGATGGACTGACATCTTCCATGCGCCAATTGGTTGAGACGATGTGCAATGGGGAATTTATGAATAAAAATATCGATAATGTGTGGGATTACTTAGATAGACTTGCTGAAAACGCACAATCATGGGATACATACCCAAAATCGAGTACCACTTCTAGGCCTACTCAATCAAAGGAAAGGGGCGGAGTATACCTGCTGAAAGAGGATGATGATATCAATGTTAAAGTAGCTAATCTCATAAAGAATTCGAGGCCATGGAATCAAGGAAGGATAAAGGGTAAGGAAGTTGTTTGCGATATTTGTGGTTGTAACAGTCACACAACTGAAAATTGTCCAACTATATTTGCCTTTCAAGAGGTACTGACTGAGCATCCAATGCCGTAAATAATTACCAAAGAACTTTTAATAGACCACCATGTAATACGTACAATCCCAGTTGGCGAAATCATCCAACTTCAGTGGAGGAATGGACAAACTGCTACAACACACTGTATTCTTCAATCAATCCTTCAATCAAATTTCAAATCAAGGGAAACCTCAAGAGGATCCAGTTCTAAAACACATTCAAGACCAATAGCTATTCAACCAAGATATCAGATTAGCAATAGGATCACTTACATCATCCATTCAAAGGATAGAGTCACACATAATAATTGGGAGAAAGGGGATGCTTCCTTCCTACTCAACCTCCCTCTCCTAATCCCGAACAGCAATATGAGATAAGTGATCCAAGCTCTTCAAATCAGATGGAGCAGCAGGCTAAATCTATCACCACTCTTAGGAGTGGGAAGACCATTGACAACACTATTCCGGTTATGGCTGAAAAGCATAAGGACCCGGAAGAAGATAGCAATGATAGACCTAGCATTGCTCCACAAGAATTAGAATCGGAACTTCAAGACGAGCCAATTGCTCCATTTCCCCAATGGTTGTTTGCACCAAAACTTCTTTCTAACTCTCAGGATATTCTAGAGGTGTTGAAATAAGTGAAGGTCGATATTCCTCTACTTGATGCCGTAAAACAAATACCTTCATATGACAAATTTCTGAAAGACTTATGTACGACCAAAAGACGGCAAAATATTCAAAAGAAAATCTTCTTGACTAAGAAAGTGAGTGTCATCCTAAAACAAGATGTGCCACAGAAATTCAAAGATCCCGATAGCCCGATCATATCATGTGTAATCGGGAACTATCAAATTACGCACGCACTTCTTGACTTAGGAGTGAGCGTAAATCCGATCCCCTACTCAGTGTACAAACGTTAGGTTTGGGTGAGTTAAGACCCACCCCAACCATATTGCAACTTGCCAATCGCTCAGTTCGTGTACCAAGGGGTAATCGAGGATGTGTTTGGTCCAGGTTGACAGATTCTACTATCTAGTATATTTTATCGTCCTAGATACAGAACCCATCAATAACATGAGCACTCAGATTCCCATCATTCTTGGTCGCCCATTCCTTGCCATTTCAAACGCAATCATCAATTGCAAGAATGGAGTCATGAGTATGTCCTTCGGGAATATGACATTGGAGTTAAATATCTTTTTCAATATTGGCAGACAGTTTGAGGATGATAACGACTTCCACGACATTAACATGATTGACACTTTCGTGGAAGATAGAGCGCCTCTGACCTTATCCTCTGACCCTTTAGAGATGTGCCTAGCCTACTCCCATGATTTCAATGATGACATGATTAGGGAGATAGGTGTTATGCTTGATATTGCGCCGGTACTTGAAGTTAACCGGTGGAGGCCACAATTTGAAGAGTTGCCCCAAACCCGATGCAGTGCCTCTACCGTCTAACCTCAAAGGACCAAAGCTTGACCTAAGACCTTTACCCTCTGATTTGGAATATGCCTATTTAGGTCAAGATGAGACATACCCGATGGTGATTTCTTCCCACCTTGAGCAGAAACAAGAGAGCATGCTCCTTTCTACTCTCGGAAAAGATAAAGGAGTTATTGGGCATATCATCACAGATCTCGATAAGATGAATGAACTCCTTTCAACTGAATGTTTCGACTCTTTGGATGATTGATTGGTACACTTTGCAGATTCAAACGATCTTCAAAACACTAACATCCATGATACAAGAAATAACCTCGCAGATACAGTAGGTAATTGTCACGGACCAAGAGAACCCTTATTCTGAAGTACCTCCTCCCCCAGATCCTGAATGTTTACCATTAAAAGAGGAGGAGCTGAAAATTGAACTGAAAAGTGAAACTTTGGCGTGTGTTGAGACTACACCACCTACTACAAATTTTGCTGAATTTCACCTAGTTGTAGTCTCTGATTCATCATGGTGTACTAACTTCAAAAATTTTTCTGCTACATGACACTTCAGAAGATTAAAGGAAACTTTATGCTGAGGTCCATCAATTTCTTTGGACATTCATGCTCCAGGACATCCAAGCCTACTGTAAAAAGGGCTTCTGGATGATCTTGCTGAGAAACCTTCCTGAGAAATTTACCAAGATACTGGCCGAAGGAAGAACCTGGATGCATGACTGAGTAGATTTTCCGTGCTTGTGCTTTCACAGTTGAGGAGTAGAATTTGCTCCTTTCATAGGACTAGGGTAGTTTGTTTTTATGCCGTTCTAGGATAGTCGGCTCTATGTCGTTAGGATAGTTTGCTTTTGTTGGATTGAGTCTTATGCCGAACCGCTTTTACGCTGCGCGATGTCTTTGGAAAAGCTTCTTGATTCCTTCGTCCAGGTACTATCTTTCCATCCTTCTCCCTTCTCTTTTATTTTTGTTGTCTCATGTGCATTACATGCTAACATCTTTTACTTGAGGACAATGTAGATTTTAGGTTGGGGATGGGAGATTAGGTTTCCTAATCATTGTTTTCTTAGTCTTGAGCAAAATTGTGAAATTTTTAAAAAAAAAATTCTAAAAATTTTGTGAATTCAAAGTGATATTGAAGGATACTCTTGATATAGAGATAGATACTTGATGTTGGCGATTTACGACTCTTGGATTCAGCTAGCTATTGGATTTCACAGTTAAGTTTGAATTATTAATCCATGATTAGAAGTTTACAGTCACAAAAGTTTTCGATCAAGTTGATATTTGTGTTTTTCTTCTTCAATGTTTATGTTAACTTAAGATTCATTGTGATTTTTATTTAAGTTTTCATTTGGGGATTCAGTGCACGGTTGAGTAGCGAGACTCGCTATTAAAGTGATGTCACGTAATTATGTCGTTCCACCATGATGTATGTTTTGTATTCACACCATCCATCCATTTGGAGAGATCATTTTAGGGCATGAGCCAAAGAATGAATCAGATCCAAAACTCGAGTGGACCTCACCACAGAAAACAGTGAAGAGAGTACACTCACCATTAAAAACTTCTAAGGGCCACAAAAGTTTAAGATCAAGCTAATATTTGTGTTTTCGCTTCTTTAATATCTGTGTTAACTTATGAATGGTTAGTTCTCAAATAAAAATCACGGTGGACCTTAGGAAGGCTTCAAAGGTGGACGTCACTCTCCTCATTATTTTCTATGGTGGGGTTCACTCCAACTTTGCATCTACCTCATTCTTTTGATCATGCGCTAAAATGATCTCTCCAAATGGATGTACGGTGTGGATACAACACATACATCATGGTTAGCCCCACAGAACTTGGTGGCGTCACATCAGTAGCAAGTCTAGCTACTCAATGTGTCGGTAGCTAATCCGCCTCTAATTTCTTTCTTCTAAATTTTAATTAGGTCATGTCATCTCACGGAAATTTTTATAAGATTAAAAAAAATATTTACAAAATCTGCTTGATTAGTAAGGAATATTAGCTGTGACCCAGGATGAGTGATGTCCGTAGGATCCTCACCGTGGGCCCACCATGATCTATGCGTTGTATATCTACTTCATCCATCCGTTTTTCTCATATTATTTTAAGACTCGACTCGAATTGGTACTTGTGATCGGGTCAGATTAAGTCCAGATTAGTCCAGGACAGACCCGGACTCGAATTGGGTTAGGCATGCTAGACTCAGTACCGAGTTAGGTCGAGTTCAAGTCAGGCCTATTTCAAAACCGAATCGAGTCGGGTCAGCACTAACTTGGTTTGAATCGACTCGATGCCCACCTCTTACATCAGAGCATGAGTTTAAAAATAGATAGATCGATATCTCAAGTGGACCACACCATTATAAACTTCGTAGAGCCGAATGTAATGTTTATTTTCCATCCAACCAATTGATAACGTCACAAAGACATGGATGAAGAGAAATACAATTATCAGCTTGATCCAAAACTTTTGTAGCCCTCAATAAGCTTTAATCTTCTAATCATCCATGTTTCTTGTGGTGTGGTCCACCTAAGATTTTGATCTTCCTCAATTTTATGCTCATGAACTACAATGATTTGTAAAAATGGATGGATGGCATGGATATAAAATACATACATCATGGTGGAGCTAATAGAGCTTTTCCAATAAACATAATACCGTAGTTGGTGGTATATGCTACTAGTGTCCCCTTTGTCAAAACCACTTGTATGAGCAAATAGTCTGTGGCTCAGGTGGGTCATACTATGATGTTTTCTGAAAAATCAACCTGGACCACAAGTGTGTCCCCACCCCGTTTTAAGCCATAGGCCGAAAAATCAGTTTTATCTATAATTCAGATTGATCGCATAATTATAAACAGTGTATAGACAATCCTCAACTTCCAAATTGTTTCCATTAATCTGGCCCAAGTGATTTATGTATCGGTATGATTTTTGGCAAAATCTTTTTTTTTTTTTTAATAATCTAGTTGTTGAAGTGGATTTTGATGTAAGTATAATGTTTAACCCTTTAAAATAAATGGTGGACATTTCTCTCCCAACTATTTCTTTTAGTGATGAGAGTTAATAGCCAATGGTTATAGTGGATATTACATAACATCACAGTGGGCCCCAAGAAATCAAGGGTCACGCCCCATACATGCCCCCATACAAATATATATAATAATAATATATATATATATTATATATATATATATATATATATATATATTATATATATATATATATATATAAACTATCTTTACAATTGGAGGGGGCCCACCATGATGCGTATGCAAAATCCATTCTGACAATTAAACGCATAATTATTTAGGCCCGAATTATATATATATATATATATATTATATATATATATATATATATATATATATATATATATATATATATATATATATTCGCTTTGCATGCCGGCCCACTCAGTCTCATAAATTTGAGCTCTCTGTACTACTGCCTGAAAAGTCGGGAGCTCATGCCCAATAACACGGCCTCGAAGACTGTAACGCAAGTCGTTCTCGAAACGGCGGGCATTCCGCCCCTCATCATCAACCAAATATGGCACGAACCTCGATAGCGCCACAAAACGAGCCGCATACTGCGCCACCGACATGTATCCCTGAACCAAGGTCTCGAACTCTAACGCTCGCTGCCGACGAATGTGGTCAGGAAAGTATTGCTGGTCGAATCGGTCTACAAAATCCTCCCATGTCTAGACGAAATCAGGCCCTGCACACGGGTAATGAAAGTCCACTAATGCTCGGCCTCACCCTGGAAAAGAATACGGTTAACTGAACCCGTTGTTGGGTCGTACATGCAATCGTATCAAAAGCTTCTCCATATCGAAGCGCCACCTCTCGGCTGCTGTCGGATCTGTCTCGACCTGGAAACGCGAGATCGAGCTGATGAACTCTCGAAGAAGGCCGCTTGCTCGCTCCTACTCTGCCTGGGCTGGAGAAACAACGGGGTGCTTACCCTGCCCCTGAAGGTGGCCGTCACAACCTTCAACATCTACCGTAACTGGGAGGCACTCATGGGTACGGTCGGATCCGCACCAGGCTCATGTGCAGTAACGGCATCCTTAAGCTGGGAGCAGGGATCTCTAGTGGTGGAGTGGGAGTCGTAGGTGGTGGAGTGGGAGCCTCTTGGTGGTGGAGCGGGAGTCGCTCAGGTCGCTCTCTGAGTGGCATGTCCTATAGGAAAGAACAAGGATGCCTATTAACCTTGAGAATCTCTCAAATACACGCATGTTAGGGAAGTAAATTAGGATGTTACGCACTCAGGACCTAATTGTCCTAAGCTCATAGTAAACATGTGATGTTGTTCTTAGTTATTCCCAAGTTATGCTCTGATATCAACTTCTGTCATGCCTCAACTCGGAAACTGGCCTCACAAATTTCCGATCACCGAATCCTGTGCCGACAGCCTCTGTAGTACCCCATTCTTGGCTCCTGGCACCCATACACCATGTTCCGATCCTAGGATCCTACAAGGGGATTTTTCAACATGAATTTGATTCACGTAAGCATAACCCACAAACAACAACCAATAACATCATCACAAATCCACTATAATAAAAAACTTTGAGGTACAATGTGTATAAATGGAAATACAATGATATAAAGCCAAAACTTTGGAAGCTCTGCAACATGCTCCTGCTCTTGAACAGCTACTACCTAGCGTCACCAGCACGCAATGATCATGCATAAGCTTATAGAAAGCTTAGAGGGTGGTGAAAGTGTGTGCGCGTATGGTAGAAATGCAAGTTTGCAATAAGGCTATGCGATGCAAGGCATGAATGCTATCGGTCATACCAAGGCCATATGATGCAAGGCCTACATAGCTAATATCATGAATAAATGTAACTTAAGCATATCAATCCACACCATATATCAGTACGGTTCATCTGCATAATCACCGGGGTCTAGTACACTCTACACCACATCACCGCCCACTGGACGGGTAACCGTGCACATGGAAGAGACTCATTATCCGTTCTACCAATATCGGCCAGCTTGTCGATAAGCGAACCCATTTACGAGCTGGTCAGACTCTCGCTAGTATTCCCCTACCCTCGGGCAGATAAGGCCACACCCCTTTCCAACCGACCACGACATAGTGGGAGATGCGGTCTAATGGTATACAACCCTCGTACGCTCATGTATCCACTCATCGTCTCGACGCTGGAGTCATCCTCTGGTACCATCGGGTTTAAAGAATTTTCACCTAAGGACATCTATGATGCCCCAATTTAAAAACAGTATTTTCGGTGTCTAATCCTACCATCCACGATATACCTGTGGAGGTTACGACCCTAATGTCACTAGGGCGTACAACAATCACATCACATAATGCAAGATGCATGAGTCCCACAGGCAGTCCTCATGCATCAATCCTGCGCATATCGTGCGCTCATGTGGGACAACTCCTCCTATTAGAGAGTCTCATGACAACCTGCCCAATGACATATGCAATTATCAAACTACATCCATCACAAGCATACAGATGATGCGTATAGGCATGTATCATGATAATATGCTATCACTTCTCACAATCGGTATCGATAATCTGCATCGATAATCGGCCTATAAGCAAGGCGGGGTCCATAAATGGACTCCAAGATTAGAACAATCTTACTAACGACTGATGGGGGGCCCAACATTAAGGGTCCACCAATATGAATAGATGAGTCATGCACATATCAATGGGGCCCAATAATTAGGGTGAACCCATTTAAGGAAGGATGAGAATGGGCCTAATAAGGGCCTAAGGAAGGTCACAATGTGGACATTTAACCACTATTGCCCATCAATGTGGACATTTAATCAAACATCGCTCCAAGGAGTGGTCCACATAGAAACCTAACATATAGTGGGCCTGGCCTCACACAAGGGCCCAACATGCATCAGGATGGGCCTCACTCAAAGGTCACAAATACATCGCAATGGGCCCTCACCAAATGGGCCATATATACTTATTCTGGGCCTCACACATGGGTCACATACACAATCACATCGGGCCTCAGACGTGGGCCACAATTACATCACAACGGGCCTCCTCACATGGGCCTCAAAACACATCATAGTGAGCCTCAAACACGGGCCTCAAAACATGCCACAATGGACCTCATATCTGAGCCTCAAATACATCATAAAGGGCCTCTCATATGGGCCCAACATTCATCACATCAAGGTGGGGTCCACACATCAATTAGAGGTCATTTTATAGCATTTCTAATAATAAATCTCATCGAAAGATCATCTGGACCATTCCACAAATAATAGTGGAGATAATGATTTTTCACCCGTTTAAAATTCGCGGGGCCCACCATTTTATTTTCTGTCCAACCTGATCATAAGGTCACAAAGACCTAGATTAAGAGAAAAATAAATTTCATATTGATCCAAACTTCCGTGACCCCAAAAAGGGTTTCATGGTGGACGTTCACTCTACACTGTTTTCTGCGGTGTGGTCCACTGATCATCGGATCTGCTTCATTTCTGTCCCAAGCGTTAAGATGAGCTTGCCAAATGGATAGACGGTTTGGATGGAACACATCCATTAGAGGGACCCACATAACTTGCTGCTGTCAATCCAGCAACTATTCAGCTGGTGGATGGACGGTCTGGATGGAACACATTCATCATGTGGGTCACGCTTGTCCAGATGGATGGCATGGAATACAAAACATACATCACAGTGGGTTTCCACAGATGGATGGATGGTATGATAAACCAACAATCAAGGTGGGCCACTGCACGGACGGTGCCGATACATCATGCATCATGGTGGGGTTGTACATGGTACCGTCCAAATGGACGGTGCAGATGAAACACATACATATAGGGTGGGTCTCACGGAACTTGCTGACGTCTCACGTCAGCTGAATAGCTGGTGTGAGATACACCTGCCAATTCACTTCTCTCAGCAGGTGGGTCCCACATGGTGCCCACCAGATATATATATATTAGACCTCTAGCGTCTAGGCCTTGGACGGCTAGACATAAAACACATCAATTAAGGTGGTCCCCACCGATTGGGTGGACGGTTTTGGACGTAACATATACATCAAGGTGGGTCCCACCCACACATGTGGGTGGGCCCACGTCCTGACAAATGAACGACTGGGATATACAGATACATCATGGTTGCCCCCACCAGCATCTGCTAGATTAAATCCAGTACCCTTGCTGCATGGAATCCACCGTCTAGATGGACGGTGTTAATAAAACACATACACCATGGTGGAGTCCCACTGTCCCTACTGGACGGTGCTGGACCCCACACGTGTACGTGGGTCCCCACCGTCTAGTCAGGTAAACGGTGTAGATAAAACATATACATCACGTAAGGTGGGGCCCACAAACTTGTTGACATTAATACATCAGCTATATAGCTGGTGTTCGGTAACCAACCACCTAGCCCGTTTAACAGATGGGTCCCACACTGCATCAAGCTGATATTTATGTTTCCCTTCATCTGGGCCTCCAGACGGACCGGCGGCAAGGTGGGCCTCACGATCGGACGGTCAGGATCATCTTGTGCATCATGGTGGACCACAAGACATCACAAAAAGAGAGGGAAGAGAGAGAGAGAGAGAAACTGAAGGGGAGGGACCACCGCCACTATTGGGCCCTCATACAATGCATACATCAAGTGGGTCCCACAACAGTGGACTCTTAAAACAAAAATCAACGGCGGATCACCCACCTATTGACCTTCTTCTTTACCTCCTTGAACTCCTAGGCTCCTTGGCTTCGATCTTGATGGAGGATGATGAAGAGATGGGTGGAAGTGGGCCACACTTGGGTTGCTTGGGAAGCTTGGACGTTGGCTGCACTCTTGGAAGTTGCTTGGAATGAGAGAGAAATGAGAGAGAGAGAGAGAGAGAGAGAGAGAGAAGTGATGTAAGGAGAGAGGGATGGTGTGTAAGAAGAGGGATGGGCTTGGTTGAATTTTGGGTGAGAGAGGGATGGGTGGAGAGAGAGAGAGAGCAGAGAGAGAGAGAGAGAGAGTTGACTTTGGGTAAGGTTGTATAAGAGAGGAATGGGTTGGGGTTGGTGTAGTAATTTGATTAGGTGAGGATTAATTGATTGTTGATTTGATTGTACCTTGATTGCTGCTTCTGGACTCTCGGATTTCTCGACGTCGACGGCGTTTTCCTCGAAATGAAACGCGAGCCCACATCTTCTGGCCTGGGTCTCGCATCGGCGCGGCGTGGGAACCGCGGCGATGCGCGATCGCTAGGGTACAAGTTTCGAGTTGAGTCGACATAAATATACAAGATGCGACTTAGGGTCGCGCACAAACGTCAATTACAGGTCGTGGGGTTGCCCGAATTCAACCAGGAGGGACCGCCGAAGCCTACGGAATGGTACGGTCTAGGATACGAGCCTTACAACTCTCCCCTCCTAATAAAAATTTTATCCTCAAAATTTACACAATCATTGTAACTAGACATAAACTCATAAGGAAGAGGAAACATAACATCATCATATAAAATTGGAGACAACATAAAAGATACAACATATAATCAATCATCAAAGAGATGGGGATACGCTCTCGAATTTCGGCCTCGCGCTCCCGGATGCTTCACAACAGAATGATGACTCCATTGCACCTCACCAAGGGAATGCCTTGGTTCGAAGGACCTGCTCCTCTCGATCAAGGATACGAACTGGCTGTTCAATGTAGAAGCGTCCTCACGAACCTCCAACGGCTGCCAATCAATAAAAGGAACGATTTTGACCCACACTTCCTCAGCATAGACCATGAAAAACGTTGTGGACGCCAGACAACTGAGATGGCAAGGCAAGCCAATAAGCCACGGTACCAACGCGCCCAGTGATCACGAAAGGTCCTATGAATCTTGGGGCAAGTTTGCCCTTCACTCCAAATCGAACCACGCCCCATCATGGGCGAGACCTTGAGATACACTCTGTCCCCAACAGTGAACTCTAAGGGACGACGCCGACGATAGCAAAACTCTTCTGCCGGCTCTGAGCTGTGCGCATCCTCTGCCTGATGATATCGATAGCCTCTGACGTCTGCTGCACAATTTCGGGACCTAGAAGACGCCGCTCTCCGACCTCGGTCCAACAACTCGGAGATCTGCACAGTCCGCCCTAGAGTGCCTTAAAAGGAGTCATGTCGATGATCGCCTGATAGCTGTTGTTGTATGCAAACTCAGTAAATTGCAGATGCTCATCCCACCTACCCTTGAAGTCATCACGCAGGCCCGAAGCATATCCTCAAGGATCTAGTTGACCATCTCGGCCTGGCCATCGGTCTGCGGATAGTACGCGGTGTTGTGCTGCAGAACAGACATCATCGCTCTCTGAAAGCTCCTCCAAAACTGAGACGTGAACCTCAAGTCTCAGTCAGAAACGATCGAGACTGGAATGTCATGCAGTCTCACAATCTCCTCGATGAATAACCTCGCAAGCCGGTCCATAAACCAAATCGCACGAATCGCAAGAAAATGTGCCGACTTCGTCAGACGATCCACACAACCCAGATGAACGTCATGACCGCGGTGAGTCATCGGCAAGCCCATAATGAAATCTATCGACACGTGCTCCCACTTCCACGTTGGGACACTCACGGCTGCAAAGGACCAGGGAGCCTCTGATGATTGGCCTTGACACGCTGACACGTGTCACACTCGGCCACAAAACTAGCGATCTGGCCCTTCTTCCCCGCCCAAAAATACGTCGCCTCATATCATGATACATCTTTATCGAGTCAGGGTGGATAGAAATCGTGATCAATGTGCCTTGGTCATAATCGTGATCAATGTGCCTTGGTCATAAGATCCTACGCAACTTAGGAATATCCGGGACACATAATCGGCCTTTGAAGCGAAGTCCACCATCAGAACCAATCTACCAATCTGACTGACTCTCAGATATTGCCTCAACCCTTTAACTCTGTAGCGACTCATCAGCCTGTTGAGTCTCGATCACCCTTGTGACAAGAGAGGGTTGAATCGACAGGCTAATAACTGCACGATAGAATACTGCAGACCGAGATCAAAATCATAAGTTGTCACATCCTCGAGCATCCTTCACTCTGAATCATCGTATGCGCCACTAGGCCTCGTGGTTGACGGCTAAGGGCATCCACCACCACGTTTGCCTTGCCTGGGTAGTACTGGAGATCAAAATCATAGTCCTTCAGGAGCTCCATCCAACGTCTCTGCCTCATATTCAGTTCGGACCGAGAAAATAAGTACTTCAAGCTCTTGTGTCGAGAGAAGAGCTTGAACCTAATCCCATAGAGATAGTGCCTCCACACCTTCAGTGCGAAGACGACTGCTGCCAACTCCAAATCATGAGTGGGGTAGTTCAAACTCATGAACCTTGAGCTGGCGAGAAGCATAAGCCACTGGTCTCCTGTGCTGCATCAGGACAGTACCCAAGCCAATACGCGGAGCATCGAAAAATACAACAAATCCATTACTCCCAGAGGGAAGAGTGAAGACAGGAGCGGACGTGAGGCGATCGTCAGCTCCATAAATGCTCACTCACAGGCGTCGTTCCAAACAAACTCTGCGCCCTTCCGAGTCAACCTGGTCAACGGGCTACGATACGGGAGAAACCCTCAATGAAACGCCGATAGTAGCCCACCAAACTAAGGAAACTGTGTATCTCAAAAGCACTTGTGGGCTGCTCTCATTGACGCACTACCTCAACCTTCGATGGGTCCACTGCGACACCCTCCCTCGTCACCACGTGACCGAGGAACTTCACCTCCTCCTGACAGAACTCACACTTCTCCAGCTTCGCATACAGTTGGTGGGCACGGAGGGTCTGCAATGCAATCTTCAAATGCTACACATGCTCCTCATGGGTCCTCGAATATATCAGAATGTCGTCGATGAATACCACAACAACCGATCGAGATACGGATGGGAAGACCTCGTTCATCAACTGTATGAATACTGCGGGCGCATTGGTAAGTCCGAAGGACATGACCTGAAACTCAAAGTGACCATAACGCATCCTGAAAGCTGTCTTCGAGATGTCTTCCTCTCGTACCCGAATATGATGATAACTGGAAAGCAGGTCAATCTTCGAAAAGAACTTTGCACCATGCAGCTGATCAAACAAATCATCTATCCTCGGGATCGGATACATGTTCTTGATCGTGACCCGGTTGAGCTCGCGGTAATCCACGTAGAGCCTCAACAAGCCATCCTTCTTCCTGACGAAGAGTACTGACGCTCCCCAAAGCAAACTGCTAGGACGAATGAATCCCAACTCACGCAACTCGTCCAACTGTCGATGTAGCTCCCTTAACTCCATCAATGCCATATAATACAGGGCCTTCGAAATAGGCGCGGTACTGGGAACGAGATCAATCTAGAACTCAATATGTCAGCGCGGCGGCAATCCCGGAATCTCCTGAAACACATCGGAAAAATCGCAGACCACTGGCAACTGATCGATACTTAAGGCAATAGGCTTCTCAACTGCGAAGGACATCAAATAAGACAACGACTCTCCTCTGAGCTCTACAATGAACTGGAACTGCGGCAAGCCTGGTATACAGAACGTGATTATCCTCGCGGAGCAGTTCAAGATGGCGTGGTACTCAGCAAGCCAATCTATGCCTAGGATAACATCAAAATCTGACATCGGCAGCACAAACAAGTCGGTAGGCAAGAAAATCTCTCCCACTAACATGGGGCAAGACGAACAGAAACGGCCCAACACTGTAGTCTTTTCCAAGGGCGTCGATACGGTCAACCCCTCACTAACAGACTCTTTCGGCAATCCAGACGATCGGTAAAAATCCTCAGACATGAATGAGTGCGAAGCACCGGAATCAAATAATACTCGGGCAATGCATGCAGAGACTGGAAGTATACCCTCAACGACTCATTCAGATGACTGCGGTCTTGATGAGCTGCATAAAACCTAGCCTGAGATGGCTGGGGAGGTACATGTACCCTCTAAGGGTGCTGCTGCTACTGCGGCGGTGGCATGTACTGCTGTCTATGCTACTGCTGGGGCCTCAGCGGCTGAGGTGGCAGCGGTCACTGCTGCGGTGGAGGCTGCTGGGGCCCGTTCTGCTGTTGCTGCTGCTGAGGGCGGGGGCACTCATGTATGCGGTGTCCTGTCCCACCATATCCAAAACAGGTACCTGTAAACGTCCTCTGGAGTGGCGCTGGAGGCGCCACTGGTGCTCTGGCGGATAGGTAGCTCCTGTACCTCTGTGGCCGTCGATGCTGCTGGGAGCTACCGGAGGGGGCCTGCCTCTTCCGGTCTCTCCTCTGATCTCGATCGTTCTGCGTGCCGGCCCACTCTGTCTCATAATCTGAGTCCTCCGTACTACTGCCTGAAAAGTCGGGAGCTCATGCCCAAGAACACGGCCTTGAAGACCGTAACTCAAGCCGTTCTCAAAACGGCGGGCCTTCTGCCCCTCATCATCAACCAAATACGGCGCGAACCTCGATAGCACCACAAAACGAGCCGCATACTGCGCCACAAACATGTCTCCCTGAACCAAGGTCTCGAACTCTAACGCTCACTACCGACAAATGTGGTCAGGGAAGTACTGCTGGTCGAATTGGTCTACGAAATCCTACCATGTCCAAACGAAATCAGGCCCTGCAATACGGGTAACGAAAGTCCACCAGTGCTCGGCCTCACCCTGAAGAAGAAATACGGCTAACTAGACCCGTTATTGGGTCGTACATGCCATCGTATCAAAAATCTTTTTCATATCAAAGCGTCACCTCTTGGCTGCTGTAGGATCTGTCTCCCCCTGGAAACGCGGGGGACTGAGTTGTCGAAACTCTCGAAGAAGGGCACTCTGCGCTCCTGCTCTACTTGGGCTAGAAAAACAACGGGGTGCCTCCCCTACCCCTGAAGGGCGGCCGTCACAACCTGCGACATCTGCTATAACTGGAAGGCACTCATTGGTATGGTTGGATCTGCACCGGTCTCAAGTGCAGGAATGACATCCTCAAGCCGGGGAGTAGGGATCTTTGGTGGTGTATTGGGAGTCGTAGGTGGTAGAGCGGGAGCCTCAGGTGGTGAAGCGGGAGCATCGGGTGGTGGAGCGGGAGTTGCTCGGGTCGCTCTTCTAGGCGGAATGTCTTATAGGAAAGAACAAAGACGCCTATTAACCTTGAGAATCTCTCAAATGCACGTACGTTAGGGAACTAAGTCGGGATGTTACGCACTCAGGACCTAATTGTCCTAAGCTCATAGTAAACATGTGATGTTGTTCTTGTTTATTCTCAAGTTATGCTCTAATACCAACTTCTGTCACGCCCCAAACTTGGAAACTGGGCTCACAAAATTTTCGATTGCCGAATCCGGCGCCGACAGCCTCCGTAGTACCCCATTCTCAGCTCCTGGCACCCATATAACAGGTTCCGATCCTCGGATCCTATAAGGAGGATTTTTCAACATGAATTTGATTCGCGGTAAGCATAACCTACAAACAACAATCAACAACATCATCATAAATCCACTATGATAAAAAATAAAAAAAAAAAAAAAAAAAAAAAAAAAAAAAAAACTTTGAGGTACAATGTGTATAAAGGGAAATACGATGATAATAAAGCTAAAATTCTGTAACCAAGTCACTTTATTCAAAAACTCGTCATTTTATCAAGTAAAACCGTATCAATTTGTCTGGCAACCCCGTCACTTTATCTAGTGGAACATCATCACTTTGTCTAATGGAACCCCATTACTTTGTCCAATAATCACGTCACTTTGTCTAGTAAAACCTTCTCACTTTGTATAACACCCATTTCACTTTATCTAGTGAAATCCCGTCACTTTTTTCAGCAACCTCATCACTCTCCGTCTAGTAGAACCTCGTTACTTGATATAGTAGAACTTTGTTACTTTGTCCTACTAAATAGTCTCTTTGTCTAGTAGAACATCATCACTTTGTCTAGTGAACCTCGTCATTTCGTCCAACAGCCTCGTCACTTTGTCCAACAACCTCGTCACTTTGTCCAACAACCTTATCACTTTGTCTAGTGGAACTCAATCACTGTCTTCCAGCTTCGTCACTTCGTTTAGTAGAACCAGGTCAATTTGTCTGTCAACCCATCACTTTTTCTGACAATTTGTAACTTTGTCTAATGGAACCTTATTTGCTTTGTCTCGTTTAACCTTATTACTTTATTCAGTGGAATCATGTTACTTTGTCGGGCAGCCTCGTCACTTTGTTTAATATAACTTTGTCACTTCATATAATAACCCCATCACCTTTTCCAATAAACCCCGTCACTCTATCTAATGACTAAGAAAAAATTATAGGCAATGGATAGTTTATATTGTCGGTAGCCCCACATGATTTAAGGTCTACGTTGAATTTTGCCCTATATAATATAGGGTCTACATCAAAGGTTGCCCTCACATAAATAAGGTTGGGGCTCCAAATCATGTACATTGCATTGTTAACTGGTATAATTTTCAAAGTTTTACTGGTTCGGTATCAAGTTGGAATGGGTGGGCCAATAGAGAGGTCGGTGAGTCATCCATCATCATACCGCCTGCCTCAAACGGGACATGATGTGGGCCACGAGCTGCATACGTTGCCCCCATCTTATCATCACCGTCCAATTTAAGATGGGTCAAGAAGATTTGGTGTGGGTGTCAAAAGGAAGACTTTGATGACAGTGGGTGAACTGAAACGAATGAAAAAATGGATCTAGCCTCCTGTGATGGTTTGCCACCCTTTTGTAAAAGGTGATGACTTGTATCCAGGATCCAGACCATCCAAATTGAGGAGCACAGTGTGGGTGGAGCCGATCTATAAAGTCACATCTATCAAGAAATCGTAACCATCCATCATACAATGGCTATGAAATGGATGGTTATAGGTAAAGTAGTGTGTTTCCAGATTGCAATACAGAAGTCAGATGGTTTATGCCATCTTCTTATTGTAAATTTTGGTATAGATTCCATTGACAATTGAGTTTTCAATTTGAACGGTCTAGATTGTCTCACAGCAATACATTGTACGGTTGAAGACCCAGCATCATTTCCTAGATGATGTGATAAACTATCATGGAAATCTTGCCGAAGAATAGAAGCAAGCCCTGGCTGTCCTAGGCGGACTTAGATTGCGCGGCTAAAGTCTAAAGTATACACGCAAAGGAGTACGTCTTGCCTCTGTCGCGACTCATGATCCTGCTTCTGTCCACGCCCATCGAATCCCACGTGGTCAGCTGTCTGATGATCTGAACGTGCTAATCGGTCTAATAAACTTGCGCTCACGGAATGATTATGACCGTCAATATCTGTTTAAATGAATTTAGAATAATGAAAAGAAAATTTTAAGTGGCACAATTTCAACTAAAATCGAAGTTTAGGATCGTGTGTAATGGCTAATTATGGGATAATAGTTTATTTACGATAGTAAAGAGAATATAGACGGTTAAAATCATCCAATTATCTCAGTACGTGCACGTGGTCCCCAGGGAATGGGGACGCACGCTGGATCCTTAGTCGCGTCAGAGGGAAAACAAACACCCAAAAAGCAATCGCTGCTGGTGGTATGAACGACATGACGTGGCGATTGAGACCGACCACTGATGGAGACGTAGACGCGGAACCGTACGATTCTGTTTTGATGGGCTATCAGGACCATCACCCGTTCACATGATTTCACGAGATTATTAGACATGATCCTAACCGTCTGATTGTGATGAGACTGGGTCTAAGAACAATGAAGATGCCACCAAACCTTCTAGATAACATGGTGGTGCAATTCCCAGCACTTTCCTCACCGTCTTCTCATATGGTATGACTCGTTTGGTACCACCGTACACACGTGTCCTACTACGAAATTCATAATGATCGTATGATCTTAGCCATCCAATTTCGCCCATCAAGTGGACGCAGATAAAAAGGGAATGATTACATAGGTTCCAGCTATGCTGGCCCACCTGTGATGTTTTATGCAAAATCAAAACTGTGGATCCGGTGAGACTACTCATAAGCACTGTACATCCCTAGAATCATCCGTTCAAATACTCTGTTAAGTTATAGTAATGACTATGGTCTATATATTCATCTGTTGTGGCCCACCTAAATTTTGGAATATCTTGAGTTTTGGTGCATCCCATGATCATTGGGTTAACAACATATGCACAAAATGGTGGACCCCACATTGCATCTGGAAGTTTCTATGACACCCATATACCTCATTGTTCATTTGGGTGTGGCCCATCTAACTCATTGATCAGGATTGATTTTGAGAACTAGGCTTAACATGAGGTTTTGGATCCTCCTCGTTTTTGGACTCATTCCCTAAGCCTGTTTGGCAAGGCCAATCCCATGGGATTAGGAGGGATGGGATGGATTTTTAGGTAATGATGGTGGTGTTAGTGGATTGGTTTAAGATCAATGGGATTGCTATATCCTGGGACAAGTTCACTGGTCTGTTTGGCACCCGGGGCATATCCTGGAATTTTACCTTCCAATCCGTCCAACCCAAGGATGGGATCAATTTTAAGGTAATGATAGTGATGTCAGTGGATTGTTTTAAGATCCATGGGATTGCTTATATCCTGGGACAAGTTCACCGAGTCTGTTTGGCTCGTCATGCATATTCTGGGATATCACAATCTCATCCCTCCTAATACCGTGGGATTGGTCCAGCCAAACGGGCCCTAAAATGAACTGGAAAAATGGATGGACAGCGTAGATAGGTAGAACGCATACATAATGGTAATCCCACGGAGCATTGACACCAGCTAGCACGTTGGTGTTGGGGAGCTTTCATTGGGAGGTTTTTAAAAGTCCATGTACACAAAGAGCCGCCCATCCGCAGGTAAGCGCACGTGTGAATATGACACGTGTGAAAGAGCTTGGACACAGGTAGATGGATGTCTTGGTCAAAACTGGGGATATTTGCCTAACTTGGTGTGCACACAAAATGTAGGTTGAATATGGACCGCTGGTCAATTTGGCTGAGGCGTGTTTGCCCGGGGATCAAAAATACTTGGTTACTTTTTCGTAATTCTGCTTTTCTCAGACCGTCTACTTCGGAAATTACTACTTCAATTGCATTCGAAAAATAATTCATTCTATACATCCACTGGCAATAACTTATTGATTATAATCAACCTATGTAGCTAACTATGGCAATATCTGAAGTGGTTTTGGGCTCTCATTAAGGGTCATAAACTCATGACCGTCATCTTCAAGTAGGCAAAACTTTGAATCCGCAAAATAAAAAAAAATAAAAGGGAAAAATTCAAAATGGTATTATTCAATTATAATTCAAGAATGATTGATTAAACCACTTATATGAATATTTTTCTTAGTGTTTGAGAATCAACCATATTATAACTCCATTAAGAGTGTTGAAGTATTTCTTGTTGTAGAAGGGAAGAAATATCATCACACAACCATACTTGCTAAGTCATCCAAATGTGTTTTTGTTTGATTAAGAATCCTTCTCATGTCCTTTACTGACGCAGGGGAGAACGTGAGGTCGAGCACCATCTTCCTCAAGAGGATAACTATTCCGAATTCACGGAACTTCTCTGGACTCCTCACAGAGACTTTCTCGAATCCACGAGAAAAGAGAGCAGAAAATAGAAATAAATTCTAATAAATTCAAAATAGATTAATGAATGCATAAAAACAAGTTCACAACCCTTTAAATAAGGGTACTAAGCAATGGGAAAGAAATCATAATCAAACTACAACTAAAACTCCTAGAATTCGCGACTTACTATAAATAGTAAACTTATTATTTATAGACGGTCGTGATGTCTACTAGTGCGCAAGGTTTTCGGCCAAAAATAGTAAGTGCCCTATTTGGCTTCACCAAACCGTTCCCCTAATTATTCTAAGCTCTTTTCACGTTGGGCGCAACTCCTAAAGCCTGACGTATAAAGAGTTATAGTCAAACTAAAACTTACTATTTATAGTAAAAACGAAATTGAAATAGGAAAATGACCGTCGAATCAGGGGTTTCTCGTAATTTCGAGCGTCGCAACCCGGCATAGCAGGGTTGGTTGGCTAAAGTAGCTCGTTCTACCCCAAAATCATATATTTTACGTCGGCTAACTCATCCCGGATTGCGAGATACGCCTGATTGAATGTCTGATGGTCCAGATCACTTCTGTCGCCGACCGGGCCTTTTCTGATCCATCTTTGCCATGTAATTGTCCGCGACCCGCTCTACATCATTTACTAACACAAATGTTTTAGCCTTGGAAAAAAAAATGGATTGAGGGTTTTTTTATTATTATTATTTTGTGGCTGCCTTTGCCATATGTAGTGGAAAGAAAAATAAGACTAACGTATCAACCTAAAAATTCAAATTTATCAACATATGTTATCCTAAAATCTATTTGGGTGCACACCTTGTTACATAGCAGAGATGTCTTCTGCTAGGAGAGAGACATCCTCACTCTTGCTTTTTTAACATGCGCATTCATGTATATAGGGTGTTGTTGCTCCTTAAAATAAATATATTGTAGAACCACATAAATTCATATGCCTCGTCTCTTGTTTTTGTTTGGCCCTTTTGACCTTTTATTTAACCTTTTTTTTTTTTTTTTTGTGTTTTAGCCTTTTCTGCATCAACCATTTACTGGTTTCTTTGTGCAAGGCAGTAGCTCAAATCAGCATTTGTTCTATTATTTTGCCCAAAGTGGAAGTGAGGTGAGAATTAGTAGGTTCCAAAGTTATCCTAGCGTCGATTTGGATGTATCCCCCCAAATCAGCATTTTCCTTAATGATATTATCATGCAAATTTACCAAAATTGGCAACTCTTCTTGCATACTGAGAAATCTTTCATAAGAAGTTAATGGAAAATTACATAAAATGAGTATATTAAAGCGTAACTTCACTATATTTTATTATTATGCTATTAAAGCCTATAAAAATTCCAAAAGAAGTAAACATAAAATAACTGAAATTAGAAGAAGAGAAAAGAAAGAACATTTCTCAATTTCCAAATGAAAATGTAAATTTGGCCATTTCAAGATCTAAGGGGATAAAGAAGACATACCTATAACTGGGCACGCGGTCGTATGTGCTCCGTCCTTGCAATAACAGGTAGGCTCTGCATAAAGGCCTTCCCTGAATCCGCAGCGCCCTCCTGAGCTGACACATTGCTTGCACCAAATGGCACCGACGATCCATGTCACATTGTGACGCAGGGGAGGACGTGAGGTCGAGCACCGTCTTCCTCAAGAGGATAACTATTCCGAATCCACGGAACTTCTCTGGACTCCTCACAGAGACTTCTCGAATCCACGAGAAAAGAGAGCAGAAAATAGAAATAAATTCTAAATAAATTCGAAATAGATTAATTAATTATAAAAATGAGTTCACAACCCTTTAAATAAGGGTACTAAGCAATGGGAAAGAAATCAGAATCAAACTACAACTAGGACTCCTAGAATTCGCGACTTACTATAAATAGTAAACTTACTATTTATAGACGGTCGTGATGTCTACTAGTGCGCAAGGTTTTCGGCCAAAAATAGTAAGTGTCCTATTTGGCTTCACCAACCCGTTCTCCTAATTATTCTAAGCTCTTTTCACGTTGGGCGCAACTCCTAAAGCCCGACGGATGAAGAGTTATAAGCAAACTAAAACTTACTATTTATAGTAAAAACGAAATTGAAACAGGGAAACGACCGTCAAATCAGGGGTTTCTCGCAATTTCGAGCGTCGCAACCCGGCATAGCTGGGTTGGTTGGCTAAAGTAGCTCGTTCTACCCCAAAATCATATATTTTCGTCGGCTAACTCATCCCGGATTGCGAGATACGCCTGATTTAAGGTCTGATGGTCCAGATCACTTCTGTCGCCGACCGGGCCTTTTCTGATCCATCTTTGCCATGTAATTGTCCGCGACCCGCTCTACATCAGTCTCCTCCACTTCAAAAGAACTCGTCCTCGAGTTATCATTATGCGCTGGTTCATGATACTCAGTCAGGTCCGCGACATTGAAAGTTCGTGAGATCGCCATATCATCTGGAAGATCAACAACATAAGCGTTGTCATTGATCTTTCGGATGATTGGTACCGGTCCAATCTTTTTATTCTTCAACTTGTTGTACGTTCCGGTCGGAAATCTTTCTTTGCGCAGATGGACCATTACTTGGTCGCCCACCTCGAACACTTTCTGTCGCTGATGCTTGTCCGCTTGCTCCTTGTACTTTTCGTTCGAGGCATGTAGCTTGTTCTGTACCTCCGCATGAATGCCCATGATTTTGTCTGCCATATGTTCTGCTGCAATGCTCATGCCTGGGAGCTTGGGCAGAGGGACCAAGTCTAGTGTATGGCGAGGTACTCGTCCGTAAATAACCTGGAACGGGGATTTTCCTGTCGAGCGATTCACCATGTTGTTGAATGCAAACTCCGCTTGAGACAAGGCCAAATCTCACTGCTTTGGTTTTTCTCCTGAAATACATCGAAGGAGGTTTCCCAATGTGCGATTCACAACCTCAGTTTGACCGTCAGTCTGTGGTGGTACGCGCTACTGAACTGAAGGCGTGTATCGAATCGAGTCCACAAAGTCCGCCAAAAGTGGCTTATGAACTTCGTGTCACGGTCGGAAGTAATAGTCTTGGGAACCCCGTGTAGCCGCACAATTTCTCTGAAGAATAAATTCGCCACGTGTGTTGCATCTAGAGTCTTCTTGCATGGAATAAAGTGCGCCATCTTGAAAAAACGATCTACTATCACGAACACCGAATCCATGCCGCGTTGTGTTTGCGGGAGACCAAGCACAAAGTCCATAGATAAATCCTCCCAAGGGCCGTCAGGTACAGGTAACGGGGTGTAGAGGCCCGTATTATGAGATTGTCCCTTGGAAGTCTGACAAATATAACAGTGTTGGACTGTCTTTCCCACATCACGTACCAATTGCGGCCAGTAATACCGTTCTTCCACAAGAGCTCGCGTCTTGTCTCGCCCAAGGTGTCCACTGAGGCCACCTCCATGTAGCTCTTGGATTATCTGTTCCCTTAGCGAACTCTTTGGGATACATAGTCGATTTCCCTTAAAAAGGAACCCGTCTTGTATATGTAAGTCACCGGGGTGACCTTCCTGACATCTAACCCATGCGTCCTTGAAGTCGTCGTCGTCGGCATATGTCTTTGAGGCGATCGAACCCGACAACTTCATTGCTCATAGTGACTAACAAAGTTGCACGGCGACTCAGCGCATCGGCTACTTTGTTCTGTTGCCCTGACTTATGCTTTAGCACGAATGTGAATTCCTGCAAAAATGAGATCCATCTAGCATGCACACGGTTAATGTTAGCTTGACTATTAATAAACTTGAGGGCTTGATGGTCCGTGTAAAGTATGAATTCTCTTTGAATCAAATAATGTCGCCAGTGTCGCAGTGCCTGGACCACCGCGTACAACTCGATCTCATATGTAGACCACTTCTTGCGTGCATCACTAAGTTTCTCACTGTAGAAGGCTACCGGCCTACCTTCTTGAGACAAAACTCCCCCAATCCCGACATATGAGGCATCACATTCGACTTCAAACAGTTTGTCGAAGTTGGGAAGTACAAGAACCGGGGTCGTGGATAATCTGCGCTTGATTTCGGCAAAGCTCCTGTCGGCTTCGTCAGTCCACTGAAACTGCCCTTTCTTCATGCAATCTGTGATCGGTGACACAATGCTACTGAAATTTTTCACGAACCGACGATAGAATGTCGCTAGTCCATGAAAACTTCGTACTTCGTGAATATTTTTGGAAACCGGCCATTCTCTGATTGTCTTCACTTTTCCTCATCCACTCGAATGCCCGTGGATGTAACCACAAAACCCAGAAACAATAGGCTATCAGTCATGAAGCTACACTTTTTTAAATTGAGGTACAGTTTATTTTCAGTGAGCACTTGAAGGACCTTCTTGAGGTGCTCCATATGGGTGGTTTCGTCTTGACTGTATATCAAAATATCATCAAAATAAACCACAACGAACCGCCCAATGAAAGGTTTCAGAACTTGGTTCATCAACCTCATGAATGTGCTAGGCGCATTAGAAAGACCGAAAGGCATGACCATCCATTCGTACAATCCTTCCTTGGTCTTGAAGGTTGTTTTCCACTCATCACCCGGCCGTATTCGAATCTGATGGTAGCCACTCCTTAAGTCCAATTTAGAGAATAGTTTTGCGCCCTCTAGCATATCCAACATATCATCCAACCGTGGTATAGGAAACCTGTATTTTATGGTGATCTTGTTGATGGCACGGCTGTCGACACACATGCGCCAACTCCCATCTTTCTTTGGAGTTAGCAAAGCTAGTACAACACATGGGCTCATGCTTTCTCGAATAAGACCATTATGGATCAGTTCCTCCACTTGTCCCTGCAGAATCTCGCACTCATTCGGGCTCATTCGGTAATGAGGACGATTAGGTAAACTGGACCCAGGGACAAGGTCGATATGGTGTTGGATATCTCGCATAGGGGGTAACCCATCGGGAAAGTCCTCAGGCCAGATTTCTTGAAATTCATGTAACAAGGGCCTTAGTCTTTTAGGGATGATGGTAGGCTCGAGTTCTTCCCCTTTTACAATTAATGCATAAGTCTGTCTGTCTCTTTGGATTCTTCCACGAAGTCCCGAATGGTTAAGAGAAAACGACCCTCCACTTTAGAAGTTTCAGGTGGTCCTTCTGGATCCATAGGGGCCAATATGGTCTTCCGGCCGTCCTTGACGAAGATATATATGTTATCTCGCCCTTTATGAGTGGCGTCACGGTCAGATTGCCAAGGTCGACCGAGTAGTATGTGACATGCTTCCATGTCAACCACATCGCATACTACTTCATCCTTATAATGTTTGCCAATTGAAAAAGATATGGTGCACTGTTCAGTTACCTTTGTTTCACTGACCTTCTTGATCCAACCGATTGTATATGGAGAGGGATGACGCTCTGTTTTCAATTGCAATTTTTTCACCATGCCCCTGGAGATGATGTTCTCGCTGCTTCCACTGTCAATGATCACGTCACAAACCTTTCGATTCACCGTACACCTAGTGCGGAAGATGTTATGCCGCTGTGGATGCACTTCTTTTCTTGGCGCATATAATAGCCGCCTCACGACGAGCGACTCGCCGTGATCTTGCTGAACCCAATCTGAATCATCTACCTCGTCCTCGGCTGTATGCTCCTGTTCTTCAAAATCTGGATCTTCATAAGCGTTATCAGCACTACCATCATTAATGGCGAGGTTTGCCACTTTTCGTTGGGGACAAGTATTTGACAGGTGGCCGGGCTGGCCACAACGATAGCAGTTGTTGGGCCTTGGCCGAGCATAAGGGTTCGGGATTGTACTTGGACCAGCGGCAGTCGATACGACCCTTTGGGGTCTAGCTTGCCCACTTCCCTGATCTCGGTTCTCAGATGTAGGAGGTTGAGTGCGTGCTCCTACGGGCTCCTTCCCCTTAGGCTGTGGAGCTCCCTGGGGTGGACCTGTCGCAGTGATCCTCGCAGTAGGATAGGCCCGTGTGTTAGAACGTTCAAGTTGCGCTTCTGCCCGAGTAGCCAACTTGATCGCATCATTCATCGTCCAGACGGACTGCATCTGGACCCGATCCTGGATCGCCATACGCAATCCACCGTTGAATCGGGCGACTTGCTGCGATTCAGTCTCGACCAAATCGTTGCGCGCCGCTAGGCGGTAAAATTCTTCTGCGTACTCTCTCACCGACCGACTACCCTATCGACAATTTTGGTATTGTTGGAATAATACCTGATCGTAATCGCTAGGGAGGAATCGGGCACGTAGTAGCTGCTTCATTCGCTGCCATGTGCGGATTGGTGCTTTCATCTGCCTGGTTGTGCGAGTTGCAGTTGTTCCCACCAAGCTGAAGCTCCTCCTTTCAACTTATAGCCACAAGCTTGACCTTCTTTGTTTCAGGGATGTCCATATAGTCAAAAAATCGCTCAACTTCAGAAAGCCAATCGAGAAAATCCTCAATGTGTAGCTGGCTATTGAAGTTAGGAATATCAACCCGTATCTTGAAGTCTCGATCTATTCGATCTACCCGATCGCCGCCTTGCCTGGGGTGTTGGAAGATCACGTCATCGATCTCCTCTTCACTGGAACCCCCGTTCTCAGGGACGACCCTTGGATGCACTGCTGGTATTATCCTGCGATCAGGGCGATTACGGGTTTCAGCAATTGGTGGTGGAGGATTACCACCAGGAACACGGAGTTACCCTAGGGTTTCTGCCAAGAGATTCGCTATGCGGTCCATGGAAGCCTGCAGCCCTTGCATAGCTTGTCGATTCCCTTGCTGCGCTGCTTGGAAAGTTGCCGCCGTTAAAGGAAAATTTCCTGGAGCACTGCCTATGAGATTATTGTCCGACCCGTCGTTAGAAGCCATCAACCCGAGGAGAAACCTCGCTTTGATACCAAACTGACGCAAGGGAGGACGTGAGGTCGAGCACCATCTTCCTCAGGAGGATAACTATTCCGAATCCACGGAACTTCTCTGGACTCCTCACAGAGACTTCTCGAATCCACGAGAAAAGAGAGCAGAAAATAGAAATAAATTCGAAATAGATTAATTAATTATAAAAACAAGTTCACAACCCTTTAAATAAGGGTACTAAGCAATGGGAAAGAAATCAGAATCAAACTACAACTAGGACTCTTAGAATTCGCGACTTACTATAAATAGTAAACTTACTATTTATAAACGGTCGTGATGTCTACTAGTGCGCAAGGTTTTCGGCCAAAAATAGTAAGTGTCCCATTTGGCTTCACCAACCCGTTCTCCTAATTATTCTAAGCTCTTTTCACGTTGGGCGCAACTCCTAAAGCCCGACGGATGAAGAGTTATAAGCAAACAAAAACTTACTATTTATAGTAAAAACGAAATTGAAACAGGGAAACGACCATCAAATCAGGGGTTTCTCGCAATTCCGAGCGTCGAAACCCAGCATAGCGGGGTTGGTTGGCTAAAATAGCTCGTTCTACCCCAAAATCATATATTTTTCGTCGGCTAACTCATCCCGGATTGCGAGATACGCCTGATTTAAGGTCTGATGGTCCAGATCACTTCTGTCGCCGACCGGGCCTTTTCTAATCCATCTTTGCCATGTAATTGTCCGCGACCCACTCTACATCACATTGAAACCATCTTGTAAAACATCCCTGAACACACTTGGATCATCTTCCAGTCGACCAACATTCGTTTCGTGAATTGAAATGACACTCATAGCACAATCTGTAAATGTATCAGGCATGTCGAATTCGGTCTGGACTGTGAAGTAGGCATACTTGTTAGGCTCAGTGAAGCAAGGAAGTCGGCGAAATCCAGATGGCTCAATGGAGATGATGCAATTGTAGTACAAGGTCAGGTTCCGAACTTGATCCCTAGGATTGGAGTAGCCGTATTCGATGGTTGTATTAGTTGATATTGGACACGTCTGGGCCGCGAAATCCTTGTCTACTATCCTTAGGATATTGTTTTGATAATCGATATTCTTAACAATGTATGTCTCTGATTGCATCTGTATCATAAGTGAATTGTCTTGACAAGTGAAATTGTAACCTGGGAAGGCACATAGCCCGGAACGTCCATCGACCAAAAACGGGTATTCGATAGTGTAGTTGCTTTCTCCGCATCGAAAGTTGAAGGGCGCGCATATGTCGTATGGATTATCAGCTTGGGATGAAGAAGTGGGCACATGGAAGACAAGTAAGAAGAAGGAGAAGGAAAAGATGGAAGATAGTAAGTGATGTGATTGCATTTGGAAGGATGGAAAGAAGGGATGATTTGTTCTATGTCTATATTTGTGTTTTTGTGGGGAATAAATGGTATTCATGGTTTTGGAGCAAAGGAGAAACATAGATGGATGATCTAAAAGAGAGGGAGATGGAAGTCTAAATATGAATGAACCAATTCAAAGTTGGGTCGTCCAAGCTCTTTTGTTTGTTCACCACCATTTTAAACGATGGTAGTGACACTTCGACCTTACCCATGACATAGCTGTATGACAATCCACATTGTCCAAATATATGAATCAATTGTGGATGGACCATAATTCAAAAATTACACTGAGAATATGGTACAGACTATCTTATTTTGATATTGGAATTTGGAGCACTTGTTATTTTATGTTTAATAATTCATTTGATAACTATGAATTGAATGGTTAGGATTGATTGGTTGGTGTGATTTTAGATCGTTCCATGATGTGGTCCATGGTTTAGATGGTCATGTGAAGCGGATGAGCCGCCACCATTTTCAAAATGGTGGTGAACTACTAGAGGAGATTCCTAGCTTTGAAGAAAACAACAGTTGATTCCTGAAAGACGGCTACCCCAAAATGCGTCTGCCACCATTTTAAGAGCAACTCATCCCCACATGCTTGCTTATATGGTCTAAATTTCCAATTGCAGTCCACTGTGGATAATGCATATGTATAGAATCAAATTGACTGAAAATCAGAACCATCCAATTGGCTGTCGATCAAATTAGCATCATAAGAAACTGGTAAACGGTCCAGATTCAAGTGCCATTATCAGACGGTCAAAGATTGTACGATGCTGGCGACGGTCCATCTGTGATCTGGCACAAAATTTGGGCTATTGCTACATGCATTTGAAACGTGTGAGGTTGAGTCACTGCCGTTGAAAAAATGGTAACAAATACACACGGGATTATAAGGCGAGAGATGGAAACAGGCGATCGTAGACTTTTCAAGGGAAGAGAAGAGCTTTGATTTCCCTTCCGGATATTCATCGAAATAGGATAAAATATTGAAAGATTTAGTAGCTGACCAATAAAGCCATGTCCCTAGATTTTCAGATGCCACACGTGGCAGTCATCAACGTCATTGATACGGACCAACAAAATTACTAGAAATGGGGACGAGTGACCTTCCAAATCCTACGATCATCCCTTGCGTGCAGGACCATTAATTGATTGGTGGCACCGCTATATATGTGCCATGGTCCAAAAGTCAGGCCAGACCTGTTCGATCAGGGCCCGTAGGGTGAGGGCCTGGGCTCCAAAACTTGGCCTTATGGCTAGGTCAAGGTCTGAAACCTAGGCTGAATGCATTGGGCCCTGGCCAATGATGAAGCTCGACCCGGCCCATTGGTCCTTTCTAAGCATTAAACCAGCTACCATTATATAGGGCTGGGGCTAGAGCTGGGCACCTGATGACTCAGACTCGGCAAACTTGACTCGTCCGACTCTTTCAGATCCAACTCGATTCAAACCAAATAGATGAGTTGATCCGAATTGAGTTGATTTTGTTCAATCCGAACTCAAACCAAGTCGAGTTCGAGTCACCTAGTAACTCGACTCGACTTGACCCAAAATCCAACTCGATACTAACTCAACTCGTTTCAAAACTCGACTCATACATATATATATTAAAAAAACTTAGATATGACATTTCATATCTGAGATGCCGTGTAGCTAATGGAAAGACCGCAATTCTAGCAAGTGAATCTAGGTTTTGACTTGTGATTTTAGCTCGTTGATACCCGCTGCACTCGACTGGACTCAGTACTTGTGACCGGGTTGAACTCGGTCCAGATTAGTCCAAGCCAGACATGGACATGGATTGTGTCAGGCATGTTGGACTTTGTACCAAGTCGGGTCGAGTTCAGGTCAAGCCTATTTCAAAACTAGATCGAGTCGGGTCAGCCCTAACTCGATTCAACTCGACTCGATGCCCAGCTCTAGCTTGGGCTCCTAAACTTGGCATTAGAGCAAGGTCAATGTATGAAATACATGCCTGATGTTCGGGCCATGGCCAATGATGAATGGCTCACCTAGACTGTTGGCTTCATCTAATCATTAAACCGCCTGTTGGTATAATGGTTGTTCTCATGCATTGATCATGACCACTTATATATAGGATTTATTATGGATGAAAAGGCCGGGATATTCTAAAACCTTTGATCACTTAAACTATTCTTCGTATGGCTGGCCAAGGCCTTTTCAGCCTGATTAAGGCCATGGCAAGCTAGGACTAGGGCTAAAGAGATAAGGGCCAGGCCAGCCCGGCTCAACACCCATATGGTGAATCGTTGAACAGTTTCCAAAGATTGAAGTCCATGTTCAACATATACATATGGCCACTTGATTACTTGGCTGGCTTGATTAATGGACCGTGGAAGGTATAGGGCTTGGCCTACTAGATTAATGGCTCCTTTCATACATATTACACAATGGATACTAAGAATTACACTAGTTAAAAAGAGTGAGCAGGTACAAGTTGAAGGCTTTACAAGTACAAAAGGGAGAAAACAAAAAAAAAAAAAAAAAAAAAAAAAAAAAAAAAACGGCCTACAAGCATGTGAGCAAAGAAGTAAGAAAGGACTTGATGGCCTCCACTCCAGAACGAAACCCCTTCTTCAAAATCTCTAATATTTTCCGGCCTTCGAATACCCATGGCCCAGGACTCACAAGTTTCAGTAAAATTCACCGAACTCAATGTTTCATGATCATTGGTAAAATTCATCGAATTCACCTTTTGATAATCAGCAAGTGTGGCATAAAAGTGATGCGTGGCATTGTTCATGCAATCGATCGTGTATATATACTCGATCATAGTCAATTCGATCAGAAAGTGAGATGAGGCAATTGAAGAAGAAGGAGAGGTTGATGGTTGCATAGCTAACATTGAAATATGTATGCTCGACGGTGATATTGTGAGTCGGTCTCAAGCATGTTTCATTGTCGAGCAATCCCATGTTTACGACCAGAAGAATATGGTTTTGGTAGAATATCTTTAATTTATTTCGATTGTTGGCATCGTCTAATTAGCATTTCTAATGTTGTCCATGTGTGAGGCCTGCCGTGATGTACGGATTTTACACCATCCATCCATTTTCCCAAATCATTTTAGGGAAATATACCAAAAATGAGGGTGTCCAATCATCAAGTGGACCAGACACTGGGAATTGAACGCCCACCATTAAAAACTTATTGGGAGCCGCATAAGTTTTGAATCAATCCCATATTTGTATTTTCCCTTCATCAAGGTCTATATGACCTTATGAACAGGTTGGATGGAAAATAAACATCACACTAGCCCCTTAGGAAGGCTTCAACAGTGGATATCATTATCACAGTTGCTTCTTGTGGTGTGGTCCACTTGAGAATGTGATCTTTCCCTAAAATGATCTGAAACAATGGATGGACAGCGTAGATGAAACCCATACATTATGTAGACCCCATAGGACCCTTGCCAGGGGCAGGACGGAATCCGAATCCTTGACTGGGATGATGACTTTGACTAATGACTTGAAGGACTTGTAAAGACTTGGACAGGTGACTTTTCTATGGGTGTCGGTACAATGCCCATGGAACTCTCCTATCACCTACCTACCTCCATTTTACTCGTGCGACATTGAGATGGATCACGATCTAGAGTGTCCATCAAGTGTTCCATACAATGGACGGTAACCATGTTAAAAACCACTGTGAGAAATTATTCCCAACACTCAATTGGCCGGCAAAAGTGATAGGTAAACCATCCATGGTACGGATGAGTGATGGACGGTCCTGATCCACTTTTCCATGCATGTGCTCAGCACAAGGTGGGAGGTAGGTTGCATAGGAGCTCTCGTACTACTGGTATCTTTCCTTGTATTGATATTCATATGAAAAAATAATTAGTTAAAAGGGGCCACACTAGTTTTATGCCTTGCGATGCAATGCAGGGATGAGCATAATGAGGTCAATCACCATCTTCTTCAAGGGATTTTCTAGGCTCCTCACAGAAAAATCTCGAATCCATGAGGAAAAATAAAAATAATAAAAATAAATTCTAAATCTCATATATAATAAAAATTGCTTCATAAATAATAAAAATAAATTTACAATCCTTAAAATAGTGATATCAAACTTTGGAAGAAATTTCGAAATCAAATTCTAACTCAAACTTAAATTTACTATTTATAATAAGTGTCCTATTTGGCTTAATCACATTATTCTTTTAATTTTTATTATTAAAGCTCATAAAGAATTATAATCAAATTAAAACTTTCTATAAATAAAAAAATGGAAATAAAATAAGTCGATTTGATGGAATCTCACAAATTCGGCATGTGCAACCTGCATAGCTAAGTTAGCTGGCAAAAGTAGCTTCTCCAACCCCGAAATCATATATGGTACATCATTGGGTAACTTATTTCAATTTGTGAATTACGTCTGTTGTAAGGTTCTGATGGTCCAGATCACCTCCGCCTTCAATCAAGCCTTCTTTGGGCACCAATCGTGGACATGAAAGTGTCCACGGTTCACTCTACATCAATCCCCTCCACTTATAACTAATCATAAACCAAACTCACCTGAAATAAGTCACTTATATACTGGAATAAATACTAAAAGTAACTTATTTGGTGGCATCCAAACCGGCCCTGAAATTCGGCTACTGGGGTTTGTATTTCAGCTCCAAACCCAGCCTTAAGAGCATCTTTTTGTATATGTCAGACCCCTCGTGCGAACATCCCTACCATTTATCCCAAGGATCTCCTAATTTGAGTGTCCTCAAAAATCTCACAGATGGGACAATTCTAACTGTTAGATGAGTGGCCTAAAGATAAACGGTTAGGATTTAACAACAGAATACTCATACATGTTAATAGAATCACTCGATCTTGAAATCTTAGCAGCCATAGAATCACCAGATGAAGGGAAAAAAACAAAAATCAACTTAATCCACTTAATCCAAAACTTTTATGGCCTCCAAAATGTTTTTAATGGTCGACGCTCATTTAACACTGTTTCGTGTAATGTGGTCCATTTGAGATTGAGATATATCTCATTTTTATTTCATACCGTAAAATGATCTATAAAAATAGATGGACAGCATGGATGTAATGCATACATCATAGTAGGGCCCACAGAGCACCAACCACCAGCCATTGGCTGGTGTCAGGGGGAGTAGCCAATCCGTTTGGCTGATGCACCACACACCAGCTGTATAGCTGATGTCGATACGTGTCGTGCGAAGACGGCAGCCGACGCTCCTCGAGCTCCGAGATGTACTAACGGTTCAAAGGAGAACAAAGTTACATTGGCCCACAATGATGTATTTATTATATTCATAGGGTACACCGTAACATTTATTTTCCATCTAATCTATTAATAAGGTCACAATTACATGAATGAAAAGGAAAAACAAATTTCATATTAATCCAAAACTTCTATGACCCCAAAAGGATTTCAATGGTAGACATTCAATCCCTATTGCTTTTTGCAGTGTGGTCCAATTGATTTTTAGATCTGTCTTATTTTTTGGCTGAGGCCTTAAGACGGGCTCGCCAAATGGATGGACGGTTTGGATATAACACATACCTCATGATGAGACCCACAGAACTCGCTGACGTCAATACACCAGCTATATAGCTGGTGTGTGGTACACCAGCCAATCCGCTTCCATCAAGATTGATCCGATGGGCCCACCACGGGTGGTCCATGCCCTCATAGGATCTCCTCGACGCCGCTCCCAACCGTTCAATCGGTACTTTTCAAATAGACGGTTAAAAGCGAAAGGGGATTACGTCCTGCCCCCGCCCTGGACGATCTCGGTCCAGGCCGGGGCTTTGTGCTGCCCACCATGACATATGGGTTTTATCCACGCTGTCCATCCATTTTTAAAGATTATTTTAGGGCATGAGTCCAAAAATGAGCCAGATCCGAGGCCGGGGCTTTGTGGGGCCACCATGACATTTGGGCGGTGATAATGACGCCCACCGTTGAAACCTTCCTAGGGCCCACAGAGATATTAATTTTCGATCCAAACTGTTCATAAGATAACTTAGACCTGGATGAAAAGAAAACACAATTATCATCTTGATCAAAAACTTCTGTGGCTCCCAATAAAATTTTAACGGTCAATGTTCAATATCCACTGTGTGGTCAACTTGAGCCTTGAATCGTCCTTATTTTAGGACTTATGGCCTAAAATATCCTTGAAAAATGAATGGACGGCGTGGATAGAAACACATACATAACAGTGGACCCCACAGAGCCCCCGCCAGGATCGAGTTTATCCTGGCAGGGCACGACGCAATCTCCTTCCGTTAAAAGCAATACAGCCGTCAACAGCTGTCAATATTCAATTCAAAAGAGTAAAACCATGTATGCAGGATTTCCAATCCGAGAGATTTGTTTATTACCGTCGCTGTTGGATCCATCAGACCAACGGTTTGGATCAATGAACCATGGCCCCACTTGCACAAGAAAAAGGCTAAACCCAGGTGCATGACTCTTCATCGAAAGAAAATGGACGGTCGAGATCACTCACTTTATTAGAGTTGTCGGACACACGACAAGGATAGATGTAACTCCGACCCAAAACCTAATTAAGCAGCCTCAACACTCCAGTTTCAAATTTGAGAATTGATGCGATCGTCCTGTTTGGACGCACTTCCCAATCCAAAGATGAAATGACACGAGAATCCCAAACAGGAAATTACAAAATCCAAAACAGTATCACGACTACCTTTTTAGAACTTTCACTTAAAATGATTTATTTTCTACCGAGTCTCACTTGTGTAATCCGAACGGTCAACAAGGTGGGCCGCATGAAATGGACTTCTGGGTGATCTCAAATCAAGATGATTAGTTATCAAGCGGGCTACACCGTTGAAATCAGTGGACAGCCGATGGGATGGGATGACTCAATGTATGATGAGTAAATTATTCTAGTTTTTTCTCCAGGTGATCTTTGTGGTATGACCCACCTTCTCATCGGATTGGATTTTCCACTGATATGACACATCAGCCGGAAATAAAAACGTTGGTTGATGTGAAAGGTAATACGTGAGCATTTCTCTTGCATCGATAGTCCGGCTTTGACTCCTTTGTGCTCTTTCTACCGTTCTTAAACAGTGGTGAATCAACGGCTGAAATATGACCGAAAATGCGGGCTTCATTTTGAATGGGAATAATCACAAAGTTCACAGTTATTAAAAGACAATGACTTTCTAATTCGTGGTCATAAAAAATGAACAGTTAAAAAGATATGATCAATGGTCTAAATTCAACCGATGAAATCATTTGGAAAGTTTATCGGTGCAATTAGAGATCTAACCCATTGACGTTGGAGTGCATAATTCAGATTTATTTCTAAACACTTCATCCCAGCAGACTATACACTTTTGTCGAACTTGAAGAGATGACCTGAGAGCTTGGAATCCTAGTGTGTGTGTTTGTTTGTGAGAGAGCGATGCTCCAGTACTATAAGTAATTGAGCTCCTACTTGCATTAGGACACTTGAACAGTCTAAAAGATTGATCTAGACTGTTCATTAGGTTCAGCACACATTTCATGGGCTACCACTTAAATATCCTACTGTTCCAATGATCTTAACCATCTTGATCATTGGCCTCTAATATGTACGATCAAGATCATTTATATAAAAATTGTTCTAACCAACAATTTGCTCCATCTTTTGATACTTCCGATCATGGATTGCTAATGATTCCAAAGGATCACCTCTGTTAGGCAATCCTAAGCATCCTATCCATACATTGGAAAAGGATGCATGGCTACAAACAATAAGGGCAAATCTAAGATGATTTAATCGTCCAGTCAGTCCTTTTTTTATTTTTTTTATTTTTTTCAGGGTAGTACTTGAAATGTATTTAGACTTAATGGACAATTTAGATCAATCTATCAGACTACCCAAGTAACTGTATGCAACTAGGAGCATTATAACCTATAAGTATGGTCAGTGGAGGCATCTCTCTCTCAAGACAGCATGGCCTAGTAGGCCTGGGCTTGATCTGATCCGACGGCTCTAACCAAAGTATTTGCTTCTTTTGCCTCAATGATAGTATCTCAAATCTCATATGGAACAAAGAAACGAGGTTTCAATTTCATTCTTAACAGGCTTCTCTTTCTAACTAGGGAGTAGAGAAGGAAGTGGGGGCAGGCCATAACCCTGCCGAAAAGTTAATCCCTATTTTCTCTTGAATCTTTCCATCCTATTCATTTATCAAGTGGGTCACACATGCAAAAAGAAATTAACATTTTTAGAATAATGAAACCAACAGTCCAATTCAGGATAGGAGAGTATTAAAATAGCATACACATGATATAACATGTGTACATATAAAGTTGGGTCCGAGTGGGCTGGGTCAGGGTGGGTCCGAATAAAATGACTTGAGCCCAAGCCCAATCTGAAAATTGATATGGCATGTATGTGAGGCCCAAACCCAGCCCACAATTCATGCTAGTAAGTGATTTAATCCAGCTCAAAGCAGAGTTTAGTTCATTAGGTTGAGTGGGCTACCTAAGTCATTGCCATTGAGTAATCTTCTTCTTGGAACCAATTCTCATGGGAGCTTGTGAGAATCCTTTGAGAATTGATCTCACGTGGTATGTCCATGACATCCAATCCATCCATTAGATTTGTCACCTCATAAACCTCTAAGGCCCAGAAATCAGCCCAATGCAAAAATTAAGTGTGCCACGCAATAAAGTAAGAGGAGAAATTCACTCTTGATTTTTAACAAGGTGCCCTAAGTTGCAAAACAATATATTCCACGGATAATGGTAAAAGACATTCTGCTTTAATACCATGTGAAATAATCAATGATTTTAAAATTTGGAACCATTAAGGGATAGTGTATCAATGTATATCAAGGAACTTTAACAATTGATATTAACCACACCCAACATAGACCCGATGCAACCCATTTTGATTGGGTCTAACACGGTTGAGTAAGCCCAGACTTGATTTTTATCTGGGTCCAAAATGGTAAACCTGAACCCGACTCAATTTTTAAATGGGTCTAAGAAATTGGACCTGGGTGCATTAAAATCAGGTTAAATCCATTGGGTGTCCAGAGTCAAGGACCCTGTTGACAGCCCTGCTATTGGGTGATTCTAGCCATCCACCCTTTGGCCCCTCGTCTGCTCAATGTGGGCTGTAGTTGTATGTTTCTCTTGAACTGTAGCTAGCTACATGCCTTTAATGGGAATTTAACTAACCATTTCAATGGCCTAGATTACCTAATCATGCTCACACGTATGTGGTTGTTTATAAATCCTAATGCATATGCCGAATAGATGGCCCACCTTCGTTGATTAAGATTAGATTAAGGGGATATAAAGCTTCTTTTGATATGGTTTTGGTTGTACTTAGGCTTTAAAACTCTCCCGTGTCAAATCGTGATTAACCACATGTTTTAAAGTTATTGCTTGTACGATGGAAAGGTTTTATTTGGGAGAAACGTTCGAATATGATGGTGTACTCTAACTTTTACATACAAGGGTTTTATTTTACGTTGATGTGTCACTTCATTAGAACATCCCAGCTGTGAAAAAAGGTGGGCCGTACAATGAAGATCACAAAATTGAAATAACCTACTGCTCAGGTGACCCCACACCTACATTCGGTAGTTGTCAATCCAACCCAACTTGACCACAGGAGGACCCAACTGCAACCTTCTTTTCTTTCTTTTTTTCTTTTTTTTTTTTTTTTTACACACGCGCACACACCCCCATACACTCATGCCGTAGTGGGATTTCACCACCTATGGGTACTCGAACCCTTGACCAGGTGTTAAAACTCCCGAGATTACCACTGGAGCAAGAGTAAGGGCCCAACTGCAACCTAACCAAACCAAAGTTTCAACCTAAGGTGTTTAACCTGAACCCACTCAAATTCCTCTATAGTTGAGCCAACTCGACGGAACCTAACTTGACCCAACCTGACCCAACTAACCCGACCTAAATATACCTAATTACTCCTGTTCCGACCTAGCCCAACATGAATTTGCTCAGCTCCGGAGTTTTCTAACCCAAGGACCTTGACAACCCGACAATCGAGACCCGCACCCAAATTGCAACTCTACTTTGGATTACTTACAATAAGATCATGAGTCGGGATTCACTATAATTTTTTCGGCATAACCTTAATGTACAAAATGATGTGTATGGCCCATAGCAATGTTTTTGTGGCTTCCAATCTGTCCATCATGTGAGCCCCATTCTATTCTCCTTGGATCCTAAAATTCAGGTTGATCCATAAATTTGGTGGGCCATACTAAAGGAACAGTTGAGATGGATTAAAAAAAAAAAAAAAGTTTTCAGATTATGCGTAGGACCCATCGAATTTTGTACCATCCAATCTATTCAAAACATGCACCCAACAAGGCTGAATGGACACCCGAAAATCCAATCATTACGAAACTTTGGTGGGCCACGCCATGGTCTGGTCACCTGAGTTATGGATTGACCTCATTCTTGAGACGCAAATAGAAAATTAGTAGGCATATGTTTGGATGAATTAATTGCATGTCATGAAAATATCTCGGCGGACCCTAGAAATCACTAGGCTAAGCTTATCTAACAAAATTTTCTCATGGATCCACCGTCATTTTAGGGCGTGTTTGTTTGTTTTTCCAATTATCTAAGTAAATAAAAGGAAATTGGCAATGATTATAATTTGCTTTACTTATCTAGTAAATTCAGTTACATTTTATCACAATGATGACTTGCTTTCTTTCTTGATTTAACCTTGTAAATTTGTAAGGATTGAGATTTTATAATGTAAAATTGTAATTATTATAAATATGTTTACCTCTTTCATATTCTATATGCATTTGATTGCCAATTTATTTATCATAATATACTTGTTTAAACATACAATAAAAAATAATAATAATAATAGTCCACTTACATTACATTACTTTACCATTGAATCCTAAAAAACAAGCAAATCATTAGTTATGAGTTTTGGTAGGTCCACATACAAGCACAAGACAACTAATGCATATGCCACCACATTCGAGCATGGAAGATAGGTGAAATGTCTACACCATTCATTAAAAAGGCACCGCTACATAGATTTCATGTCCCAAGAACTAGGTTGGTCTATTAGTAGGTGCACCACATTAAATTAAATAAATTTACCGCTGTGAAAAAATTAGTTGAAGTTTTCTAACCCATTAACTTATATCTAATACCATGGCACATCTATTCAATGGACGACCTTTATCTTTAGGCAGTAAAAACTACACAATGAAGTTCACATGATGGATGACATGGATATTTCACTTATTAGTCACACTAGCTTATACGGTGGCATGTCCATTAGTTGACTTGTATACACCGTGTGGAATTTCATTGAGAGTAAGATGGGAATGTGTGTGGAATACAAATAACATCTCTACCTTCTGGAAGGACCAGTGCACAACTGTTGTTTTTCACCATAATGGGTGCTCGAACCCATGACCTTGGGTTGAAACTCTTCTAAGCCTACCATTGAGGCATGAGTAAGAATCCTTTCACAACAATGGTTAAATGAAGGTAAATCCTTCTTTAAAATGTTGCTGATTTATAGTATACCGTTGAGATTTTACTATATATGGGAGTAGAGTTGTACACGAGTTGAACCGAGTTGAGCTTGGCACAGCTCGACTCGGCTCAGCCACTTGCTGACCCCAGCTCGAACTCGGCTCGGCTCGGTCCTCGAGCCTAACTGGCCAGCTTAGCTTAGTTCAGTCAATAGCTCGGGCCAGTTTGCACAAAGATCGAGCCGAGTTCGCATCTACAGCATTTTCACAAACACATGGAATGCTGTTTATAAAATAGCAGCAACGATTTTTACAAGTATTTCTTCAAACACCTCGTAGGCAACATCAAAATCAAGAAAAATGGGTATTTGTTTCACATACATACCTTCGTTGCCACCAGCCGACACTTGGTTGGGTCATTTCATCAAACAGTTGGTGAGCAACATTAATATCAAAGTAACCGAGTCACCAAACGGGTTTGATCTGAGTCTGATTCGAGCTGGGTTCAATCCGAGTCAAGTCGAGCTCGGCCAAGCTTGAACTCGGTTCAAAATTTTTTCGAGCTCATAAAATCGACTTGACTCGGCTCAAATTGAGTTGAATAGAGCTTTTTCGAGTTGAGTCGAGCGAGCTAACCAAGCTAACTTTTTTCATGTACAGCCTTATATGGGAGACATAGATTGCACCCAGTTCTTTTTTCTTTTGTTAGTGTGTGTATCACGCACCAACTTTTCTTCTCCCCATGTAGCTTGCATTTGTAGAGCCCATGCTAAGGACTGTATGACATTCCTTCCATATATCTAGTGTGTGACTCATATTAGGAAAATCAATAAAAGAAGTATGCATATCAGTAACTCATGTGAGCCATAATAAATGTAATAGTGAGGATAGGTCACCCATTACTCATTTCTCCTTTCCTCTGTAGTTTAAGAAAAACACCATCACACCTTCCATGCAAGCAATTTAAAAAAAAAAAAAAAACCACAAAAATGAAGTACCCCAAAATAAAAATCTAAAAAGCCAAACCAAAAGGTATATGACAAGGAGTAAAGATTTATGCAGTTCAATATCCTACTTCCATGAGATAGGAATGCAAATTTTTTTCTTCACTAAAATAAGAGAAAACAAGAAAATAATATGTATATCTCTCTCCCACTTCTCTGTTGCACAAGAAATCTCTCACCCAAAAATTCTCAAAAAGTAATACCATCCATCTACTTGTGCTCCTTATAAATAACATAACACTACAAGAGAGAGTTATGCCAAAAACATGGTGAAACTAAGCTGTACATATAAATGTATGTATACAAGGGGGAGAGAGAGCATTTTTCTATTTGAAAAGTAGTTTATCTAATAATGCAAAAAAGACACCCCTAATAATAGTTGCCTATGTGATACCAATTGTTAAATCTAAAGAAATCCTACACCAAATAAATTTCTCTTTTATAATAAGCTTTGTTGATATATTCTTCACGATATCATTGATGTGACTCTTTGTCAACAACATAGCATCTTCATAAATAAACTCTCAAATACGATGATACTGCACATTTATGTATTTGAGTTTTGCAAAGTAAACTTCATTTCCTTATTAAATATGGAACATTTTTCTTATTACAACAAACATAAATCTTTTCTTATTTTAAACTAAGTTTACTATCAATACCTCTTAACCGTAAATCTTTTTAAAACTCTAACATAACATCCATATACTCTACCTCAGTGATAGCCGTAAATTAATTTCCTACCCATCATACCAAATGTAGGACTGAACACATGGTGCCCACTACAAGGTGATTATGAGGTTCTGGGCTGATTGTTTCTTGAAGTGTTTCTCATTTATAATCAAATAGGCCTTGTTTATTTTGCACCGGAATCATTATAAAATGGGCTCACTCAAAGGACCGGTTAGATGGCATATGCACATCAAGATGGCCCAAGTTGACTGCATTTCATTGTGAGGCCTTCTTTAAGAAGAGGCCCATAAATTGACATGGATGGACCACCTACCTCCTATCTTCTCCAAAACATCACATCGCGCCAATCGCGAAAGAAGAAAATGATTCACCATATGATGGTAACCTGTAGGCCATGGCCTCTATTGATTGTTCCTACTCTTTATTGCATGGTCATCGGTTGAAGATGGGTGGACCCACCAGTTCTGTCAGGGGGAGCTTGAGGACTACCAAAGCTGATCTCTTTTGAAAAAGTAGTTATGTTGGGTGATGGTAGGATCCGTACATCGTTTTTACTGCGCTCAACCTCACGTGGGCACATACACACGAGTGCAGTTTGCCGGATTCGGGAGTGCATGGGTAATAAGTCATAGGGTGTTACACTGCCCGTGGGGCCCACCTTAATGAATGTTTTCTATATCCACGCTATCCATCCGTTTTTTCATATCATTTTAGAATGTGACCTCAAAATTCAGGCAGATCCAAATCTCAGGTGGACCACACCACAGGAAACAGTATTGATTGAATGGCCACCGTTAAAAATTACCTAGGACCCACTGTAACTTTTATTTGACATCCAACCTGTTGGTAAGGCCAAACAGAAATGGTTGAAGGGAAAATACAAATATCAGTTTTATTCAAAACTTTATGTCTCACAATAAGTTTTTAATGGTCAATGACTACAGCCTCCAGTGGTGTGGTCCAAATGATTTTTGGATCTACTTAATTTTTACGATTAGCTTATAAAATAAGATGAAAAACGGATGGACAGCGTGGATGTACAACACATTGATCAAAGTGGGCCCCATACAGTCATGGTAACACCCACTAACGTGTTACTCGATAACACCTAATCCGCTCCCGTCTGATTCGGGCTAACAACCAGACCTATCAACATCGACATGTGCGGAGCAGAATAATTCGGTAGCCTGAGGACCATCAAAACTAATCTCAAGACAAATGAATACGGCCCTCCGACTTCACTGCCACTTTTATATGATGGTGCCTCATCCTTCCTACATGTACGTTAATCTAAACTGTCCAAATCGTGGCACCCGTTTTCAGTGATCATCCACAATGTCACATTGATTGGAATGCTTCTGACCATCTAACCGGTGGCCATATAAGTCAACGGTCCACATAAAATGACGAAAATCTTAACATCAAAACCACCCTGTCAGGTTAATTTCTAGGCAATCTTCCATCTACAACTGGGCCTACGATTTAGACGGTTCAAATTACCTTTTATTTATGCAACGTATACAACCTAATTATAAATTTTCAAGCATGCCACCCAAAGGTTACGTACGTTCTACGGTAACGCAGGTTCGAGATTTGTGTGGCCCACCTTGATGTGTGGGTCTCATCCAACCTGATCATTGGATGAGGCCCCACATATTTTTCCTGTATCACAAGGTCCATCATCATCCATAAGTCAGGTGGGCCACACGAAAGGGACCAATGAGGGAGATTGGACAGGAAAGCTGACCATAGAAAATTCCAGATGGAATTCTGGGTCTACCGCTACGCGTATACGTCATCCAAGCTGTTAATCATGTGAAGACTCATTGGATGAAGGTACTCAGAGAAAATCAATCCATTCAAAATTTTAGGTGGACCAGAACAAGTGAATGTATAAGTTAGAGACGAGGTTGTACATTTCTCCCTGTGCATCATTTGTTAGTTTCTTATACAGATGAATCTTGGAAATCACAGTTTCTTTTATAAGTCCCATCCGATTAACGGTTTGGATTCCACCCACACATCAGGTATTGGCCCGAAACATCTCGGACGTGTATTAATTACCGTACATTCGAACTTATGTTAACATTGCCTATTTGGATTCCCTAGTAAGGGTATTTTCGTCATTGTGAGCTCGACAAAATAACCGTCTCCCTGGAAACGAGAAAGCCGGCTAAGCTTTTCCAAAAGGAGGCCGGCTCAGGCGAGAATCGATGCTGCCACGTGGCAAATCGGCGATCTCCCTGTCCTCGCTGCTCATAAATAAAGCAAAAATTAATAAGAACAATGATAATAAAACAAAACTGGAGGTCGTTTTTATCCGTCGAGATTGGATAGAACATACGGTCCACCCGGGTGTATGCGTGCATGGTTCTGGACCGCCCATCATGTAGTGGACCATCCGAATATTTCGACGAATATTTGATAGTTTTAGCGGGGTACACAGCACTATCCACGACTGTGGGGAACCGAATCCTCTGCGAGACTGTTTTACGGAGTGCGTACAACACCAAGTTTGTGAGGCCCATCATATAGTATACGTAAAATCCACTCCGTCCATCAGGTTACTTCTTCAATGCTTGTACTTGAAGCCAAAATCAGATAGATTAACAACTCAGATGAGCCACACAACATGGAATAATGGGAATTGATGCTAACAATAGGTTTGTAATTAGGAGCCACATGATGTGGACCTTTGATCAAAGTTGTTAATCAGGTGTAACTCACTAAAATAAAGAGAAGGTACAAAATTCATCCCGATAAAAGAAACTCAAGTGAGCCTCACAGTGTGAATTTATCAATTTAGAAGCAGTTTTACATCATTACCATTGGTGTGGCCCACAATAATTTTTTAATCCAGCTTATATTTCTATGTAGGGCTCACAGGATGAACGGTAGATTTTACATTTACTGCATGTTTTACCCTACGGAACTTGATTGTTTTACTCCCAGCTGAAAACAGCTGATGTAGACAATTCCAGTCGAACCTGTGGTACGTGAAATCTCTCCCGCACAAGAAAAGGCCTACTCATGAAGTAGAAGACAATCCATCAGCATTCATGTGGTGGCCCCACAATGGAATTTCCCACAGTGGAAAATCCCACAGAACCAGCAATCCTTTTTTTCCTTATCCACGGCAAGCTGCACGTGGAGTATTTAACTCATCCTTTGATGGTGGGGTCCACCAGATCATCAAATCAGACTTGTGTTGTTGGATCATCATTTCTTGATTACAACCAACGAATGATTCATGGCATTGAGGGTGGGCCATTGTAGGCAGTAGGTTCTATTGGATTACCTACCTTTACCAAAAAGAGTATTAAACCCTATGTTTGATCATGAATCTGGACCACTTACCTACGTGGCCTTAGTACCTTGAAATAGAATTGATTGGGTGGGAAACAGAAAGTGCGTCCATGTTGTGGATTGCATTCTTTAAGATTGATTGCTCCCCCATTAGCAGCCTTCGCCATTACTCTTTTATTTTATTTTATTTTTTATAGCATGTAGCATTATGCGACAATTATAGATGCATCCTTATCTTGTGGATTATTACAAATAACTACCCATGCTGTCGAGGGTTGTCAACAGGTGAGGTTGGGCTTGTTGATTGATGTCTTAAATTTGTACATCAATATACATGTTGATGACGGTTGGATGCCATCCGGTAGATTTCGATGATATCGAAGTCGGCTCGATGCCATCGGTAAAATCCGAAATTTATTGAATTGATTGTTGGACACTTTAAGTGCCCTATTCGATGTTATTGAAAGCAGCTCGATGCCATTGGCCTGCTTGATGTCATCAGTAAAATTTAAAATTTTCATGTTTAATCACTGGAACGTTTTGGAGTTAGTTTGATG